>JBCAUA010020824.1:0-12717 GCA_038406235.1 Peronia verruculata | reverse complement strand
TTTCTGTTAGATCTAGGGTTTAACGACACATCAGCATGATTACGGCTATATTGTGTCAAATACGGTAATATACGTTTACAGGTCAAGAAAGAAGAAAGGAAAGAGAACGGGACAGAAGACAGGAGCAAGAAGAGAGAAGAGATGTCTCGCATGGAATGTCGAGGGGGCACTCCATGGGAGACACCCCACCGATGGCGGGATTAGACCGCCTGCAGGTGGGAACAGAGAGCCTACTTATATGTCCCGTCCCCCCGCGGGGGAGGCAGAGATGTGGTTTATTGAAGAATGATGAGACTCAGCCGGAAGAAGAAAAGAATTGCTGAAAATATATTCATGGAATTGAAGGTTGAAAAACTGTTACAAATCATTGTGAAGAAAAATGATCTTATGTTCCTGGGGCATGTCTGTCGAAATGAACAATGTTCGCTGATGTAGGAGGTCGTTTAAGGAAAGTTTGAAGGAGATAGAAAAAGAAGGCAGATGAAGAGAAAATTATATGGACAACCTCAGGGAATGGAAAAACGAAACAGTGTGGCAAAGACATCCAGCGATAACAAAATTGGCGCTGGAGAGTGAGTGAGTGAGTGAGTGAGTTAGTGAGTGAGTGAGTGAGTGAGTGAATGAGTGAGTGAGTGAGTGAGTGAATGCGTGAGTGAGTGAGTGAATGAGTGAGGAGTGAGTGAGTGAATGAGTGAGTGAGTGAGTGAGTAAGTGAGTGAGTGAGTGAGTGAGTGAGTGTGTGAGTGAGTGGGTGAGTGAGTGAGTGAGTGGGTGAGTGAGTGAGTGAGTGAGTGAATGAGCGATCGAATGAGTGAATGGGTGAGTGAATAGTATGTGAGTAATGAATGAGTGAATGAATTAGTGAGTGAGTGAGTGAGTGAGTGAATTAGTGAGTGAATTAGTTAGTGCGTGAGTGAGTGAGTGAATGGTCAGTAGTGAGTGAGTGAGTGAGTGAGTGAGTGAGTGAGTGAGTGAGTGAGTGAGTGAGTACAAGACGAATCCGAAGGAGTTCACTCTAATAGTTCTTGTTTTTCTTGCATGTTCTGTGTGTCCACCATTTCCTTTGTCGGCCTCGATCTTCACCAAGCCAGACACCTCTGTATCAAGACGAACGAGCTAACTAAACATATCATTGTCTCTCTGGTGTTTTAAGTAGGGCATAGTTGCCAGGAAATGGGAAGACGCGCAAATAGTGTTGTCTGGAAAGAAAATGGCGTCATGCTTGTTTTCCGAAGCTGCACTTTTTGCGAATGGTGCATTTTTTGCGAATGGCGCACTTTTGAGAATGGCGCATTTTTGAGAATGATGCACTTTTGGAATTCGAGATGTTTTTTGCATGGTGCACTTTTGTTAATGCTGCACTTTGTAAATGGTGCACTTTGGAGAAAGAGAATGGTATGGTGCACATTTGCAAATTATGCACTCTGCAGCTAGCGGAGTAACATTGTGTATCTCTGTGTGTGAAGATGTGCTAAATAGGCGAGGTTCCATTCCTCCCTGGCGTGTTGTGAAGAGTGACAAAGAATAGTTCCATTGTGTCCATGATTTAGTTTGGCAGTTCTCTAGCCTGGAAAACAACTAGCATTATGGGCTCTGTCACCTGAACTATGGTCTAGTAGTGACCCTCCTTCTTTACGAAAATTCTTTCAATGTGCTAATGGACTTAACCCAAAAGGGCCCCATACACGATCAAGTAGAATTGTCAATTCCGCTTTATTATTGTCCAAGTCCGCTAATGGATTTAACCCTTAAGGATCCCATACACGATCAAGTAGAATTGTCAATTCCATTTTATTGTTGTGTAATGTCTGCTAATGGACTTAACCCTAAAGGGTCCCATACACGGTCAAGCAGAATTGTCAGTTTGGCTTCATAGTCCAGAGGTGACAAGAAGAATTCAACCTGAACGGAATATCATTGGCTTGATCAAAGCAATCTGGTTTGGCTTGACTACGTTCAAGTTCTGTTCGATGTTTTTTTGGTCAAGCCAGGCCAAGGCCTTCTCTCGCCCCTGACTGACTAGTGTTTAATGACGTACAGGTATTTTCTGGTGACGTAGTCCTCCGTTGATGTAGAAAATAGACAAAGATGTCAGCCTGGCCTACCCGTCACTGAGTACTTGTTGTTGTTAATTGTTAACCATTTACTATTATTTTGCTCAACTTGTTGGTGAACACAATGCCGTCCGTCATGTTTTAGTGGGCGTCAAGTAGAACGAAACGTAGGTGGGGAAGACTGTCACGCCGAATTGATAAGTTGGCTTGATGTTGGCTTGATCGTGAATGGGTCTTATAAAGTGACATCAGATTTGCTGAGTGTTAGATTTTCTATGACAGCATTGATATACATTAATGTTTGTGGTTTCTTTAGGGTGATATATTACTATATTAATCCCCCGGCCCGCAGGGGCCCGGAGTATAATAATATAAGTAGGTTCTTTGATCTCACCAACAGACTGTGAAAGCTCGCCATCGGTGGGATGTCTCCCATGAAATGTCATCCTCGACGTTTCAGGAGTGATATTTCTTCTATCTCTCCTTGCTTTCGTCTTCTGTCCCGCTCTTTCCTCTTCTTCTTGACATGTCATATCTGACACAATAATAGCCGTGATAGTGCTGATGTGCCGTCAAACCCCAACACAAACAAACCATATTAAGCTATTGCCTGCCAAGACTGGAACACTAGAACCATTAAATTTTAGGGAGAAATTGGAGATATTGTAATCTAGATATAGACACAGCAGTTCAGTTTCGGATGTCTTGAAATTCACCAGTTGACGACGAAAAAAAAAAATCACTGATTTTCAAAAGGAGAGAGAAAGAGAGAGAGAGAGAGAGAGAGAGAGAGAGAGAAGAGTTAGAAACAGAGAGAGAGAGAAACACAAACACACACACAGATAGAGAGAGAGAGAGAGAGAGAGAGAGAGAGAGAGAGAAAGAGCAGCGTGAAAATTGAAAAATGTGAAGAACAGTGATCGTAGCCACAGGACATGACGTTCATGTTGATTTCAGTGCTATTCCGCTGGATGTTGTCTTAAACAAAGAAACAAATAAATCGAGAAAAAAAAAATCGATCCTTGTGTCTCTCAAGGATTGTTTTGTTGTTGACATTACTGCTAGTTTTGGAGGTGTCCTAATGTTCACGCTTGTCTTTAACTTAAGGTTCTGATTTCGTGTGTACAGAAACGGTATGTGTTCAATGGAACCAGCAGGTCCTTTATGTTTACCTATTGGCTTAGAGCTGGGGATTTCTATCAAAGAACTCCATGTAAGGGTATTACTTAAACAAATACTTGAAAATTCTTTGTTGTGAAAGGTATGAAAATATCAGAGTTTGTTTCTTGTTTTCTGTTTTCATACGAGACAATTTCAAAGCTTTTACTTAGGCAGTACTCTTATCTTCACTTTTGATGACTGAGTTTAATCCCAAGGAATTAACAAACGTAATACAACAAAATTTAATGTACTTCATCAGATCGCCTTTTCCAGAAAACCACAGTAGTTTAATTAATATCCGACCGATTCAGTATAGCTTACCTAGTGATCATTACTTGATAACTTACTGCATTATTTCATTCTGTAAATTCGGTACTTTTTTTTCACTATATCTTTAAAGTGGATTGGCAAAAATAGATTTACACCCCAGTTATCTGAGAACTTTGCAGAAAGTAACGTCTCTCTCAAATTACGTTAGACATTATCCAGAAGCCATCGAGTTAAAGAACAGCTCGATTGTTCAGAACAAAATGAATAAAACCGAGGTGTGGCTCTACTGTTTCTGCTGACAAGGTATTAAATAATTTTATCGTCAGTTATCAACCATAGATCTAAGTTTCGAAAAGTGATACTCGCTATTATCAATGGAAACGTAACAGATGGGACGCTATAAAGATCTAGGCGTTCTATAACTGATGGGTCGAGGTAGGAGCTCTTGTAACAGATGGAGTACGAATGTGAGGTGGGCTGTGGGGGTTGCGTAATCTCTTATATGTTTTAACGACTCCCTCAGTTCCTGCTGGTCTGTGATCTGGGTTTGAATAATTGTAGTAAAACTGACTCTCTTGATATTGTCTACTCTGTTCTTTCTCTCGTTGCGTTTACTGTGTCTTGCAGTCTACGGTTGCGGTAAAGCCTATGCTTCGCTTTTCAACCTCCAGTGGGACGTTATCTCGGTGCAGACCCCGTGGATCCGTCTCAAGTTCGAGTCAGGCAGTTGACCCATGATCAGTTACCATAGCGTACTAGATCGACTCTTAAACTAAACATCGGCGGCCCAGTGCATCCGTCTCGTCTATCATTTCAGATTGGGAGGTGTATCCGGCTTTTTGCTGTATCGAAAGGTTTTAGCGCAACACTAAAATTGGCCCGCCTCACATCCGGCAAACAAGGAGTCCCATTGTCTTGCACACCGATTAGGCCTAGAAGTGTCGTTCTTTAGGCGTTAGTGACTTACGAAAGTCTTTAATTTGTTCTCTTCGCTATGTGTGGCCAGTCAGTTCAGGAAGAGTAAAAAATGTTTCTGGCTCCCTTCAAATATGTAAGCAAGACATTTTTCTTTATCACTTAGAATATGATCTAACAGATGAACGTCTCTTTCTGTAAACAAAATTAGCTGCAACCTCTCCAAATCCATTATTCTAATGAGCCCGTTCCAACCACACACGACCTGCGATAAAACATCGAAACGAAACGGATTCAAACTGTGTGAAACCCAGCTGACATCCGTTCCGATGTGTTATCGAAGGAACTCTGGCAGAAAAAAACCAGCAGGAAGCCGGATCCACTGGGTCAATGCAGTTTGAGCAAGACCCTTTGATCTTGAATCATAGCTAGCAGTACCGCTGGAGGTTTGGACCTACATGCACTAACATCACAAAAAGTGCTAGTGGACGCTGCAGTGACAATTAGTTAGTCAAGTTCTGTGGAAGAGAGGCAGAAGAGGAAGAGTGAATTTGATATTTGTAGGCTCAGACAGGCAATGGACTGTAGACGACCAACATTATCACATTTTCAATGACAAAAATCAATACCAGAAACAAAATTAGAACAAACGAATAGTTATCTATATAACTACCTAAGAAATTGCCACTATGTCATGACACCATTGCAGAATAGGTAAAAGACCTAGAATTTGTACCCACCAATTACCAATTACCATTGACTTCCCAGGGGTTTCATTTTCACGCCTTATTACAAAGTTCATTCTTATCTGGACCGATCCTTTCATCAGAGTATTTACAGTAACCCGTTCCGACTTATCTTTTCATTGACACACCGATATCTGACGCCGGATACAGTAGTCTATCTTTCATCACAGGCGCTCCAATGCCGTAACGCTATGTAAGAGTGAGAACTCAGTGATAAGCACCGGTAGTGGGTCTGTGGGAACTCATTGATACTGGTACGTCTGGCCTACAGAAAGATACTAGTGATCATAGTTACTGACAGTAGCGATAAGAACAGTATCAAAGGATAGATAGATTCAGAGATGAATTTGCTGTCAAATTCTGTCAGATGAAAACACTGATATTCGATCAGCTTCATCACATTCAATCCTCGATTTCTTTATTCCAGTCGAGTGATTGTGACATATTTTGTTGGCCGAAAGACATATGTTATCACCTATCCAGATCTACTATTTGACGTTTGCTGAGTCACACTGTGTGTGTTTACATCTTGATCATACTGCTCACAAATAACATAACAAACAGGGATGGTAATTTTACAGATAAGCACCAGACACCAAGAATGATAATCACACAAATTTCAATGATTAAGAGTGAATTTTTACATCGAATTCCGATATAACTTTACTCCTCAAGTGTTTCAGCAAAGCATTTGCTTGGGAAATCAGCCAGCTTTTGGGTTTTACTTTAGAAAAATATGGGGAAAAAAACAACAACAAAAACAACAACAAAACATGTTATCTATACCCCTGTCTCATTATCGGAAGCTGTTACATTTGTAATGATTTTGTCGGACAGTATCGTGAAGTGCTAAGAGAAAGCGCAAGTGAAACTCTTTTGCCGTGTGTTGAAAACAGATAGCGAAACTATTGGCCAAAGGCAGAGCTCAGTGGAAGACTGACAGAAGAGGAGGAAAGAACTATGTTTGTTCTTCAAGACTGGCAGAGGGCCAGAAATGACAAACATCAATACGAGAAACGAAACTGGGGCAAATGAACAAATGATAATTATATCATAGTTAATTTTTTTCAAAGAATTATTTTGAACACCGTAAACAAAGAGAAGGAGAGAGAGAAAGAGCGGTCTGTTGGAAAGTTCTCTAATTTAAACAGTTACACAAACTGATTAGAAAATTTTAAAAAAAGAGAGATTATAATTCCTTTTGAATCAATTTGGAGGATATCAGCGTATTGGCAGGCAAGAGGGACAGAATATTAAAGGTTGAGGACAAAAAGGTCTCCTAGTAGTTTAAAAATGCCATCTAACTCATGGCAAGAGAGGAGACAGAAGTAGCAGAGGGAACGACAAAGTAGTCCAGCAAAGGAAGCATTTTGATGTGGCAGTTTCATGATTTATGATGCGAAAATTCCTGTAATACGCAGGATTCTTGCCGAAACCATCGCGACATATTCTAGATTAGAGCATTGATTTCCCTCATTGGCCGAGGCCTTGCCGAGGTCTCGTTCCTGGCAGTGAGGACAGGTCCGAGAAGTTGACCGCTCTGGCTTGTTGACTCAAGAAGCCGCTGGTCAACACAAGATAGTCTCTGTTTTCCAAGCCTGGCTACCTCCGGCCCTGGTCCAGGGGAGACGGCCCCGCTCGCGAGTCTTCACAGGCATACAAACAAACAGATCTGTGTGCACACAGGGGCGGAGAGCTGAATACCTCACAATGGAGGCCTGGAAATGAGCACAATAGTGATTTACGGACCCATTCTGCCAAAGAATATCCACCATTTTATTCAACATGTCCGTGTGGAAGAAAATAATAACAGTAATAGAGAGCATTTATATAGCGCCAATCCTCGTGCCGTGCAGGCTCTAAGCGCTTTACAATCTATTATCATAAAGTACTATCATTTTTGGTCCTTTTATCTGACCTTCGTCTCTATTTTCCTGAAAATAACACCTGATTACCGAAAAGATCAACTGAAAGTCCTGTAGAAACAGATCCTGAGTTCATCAATTTTCGACAAAAGTGTGTGTCACGAACTTTCTGGGTGTTGTTAGTCGTGACGGTATAAGTGGCGATCTGGATACAGGTGAGACGCATACAGTGGCGAAGAAATAACGACAGGAATATCCAACGTCGAAACAATGCAGAGTTTATTGCAGGTGCTTGATAATAATACACACTTCAGGGCAGCTAATTCCGATTCTATTATCACTCTACTTTCTTACTGCGATGATTCGCTCTCTGCGTCAGCCTTTCTGTAGATGCTGGCCCGTCTGGAATTTTTTCAGAGCTTAAAGTTGTTTGCTACAGCATTCTCTCCGAGTCACATCCGGTACAAACAAAAATAAAATCTTGACGTAGTACACATCATGACGTAATACGCACACACGAGACCTACACCATTCTGCACAGAATGCGTAGAGAGGATCTCAGACACGTTCGATGACGCAATATTTCCACGGGCCAGCGTATTCACACACACTTGCATATGCTCAGTGTATACAATCACGATCTGTTTAATCGTTCATACGCACACACGTGTACCCAACATAATACTTTATTTAACTATGATTCGTTACAGTGTGACAGAATATTGTTATTTACGGACAGCACAGCCAGTTGGTGCACATCTGCTTTCATATGATGTGAAGCAATTTCACCGAGATGAAACCATCCTTTATCAATCGCTTGTGGATCAGACATAAATATGAAAAGAATAGACAACGATGCACTAACATTTGAGGTCTCTGCCCATGACATTGTACATGTGGGGAAAAAATGACGGGATTTGGGAATAAGCCGTAAGATTTAGGGATGAGCTCTCTTTATTTGAGTGTTTAAGAAGCTTGAAAAAAAAAAAAGAAGGAAAGAAGAACGAAAGAAAGAAAGAAAGAAAGAAAACAAGAAAGAAAGAAAGAAAGAAAGAAAGAAAGAAAGAAAGAAAGAACTGAGGTTTTTTCTCTCAGCAGCGGAGAACAGTAGCTAAGTATATGTCTATTATATGACTTTGCAGATCAAAGCAAGTTAAACATGGCATTTATATCGAGCGTAGTGTTCAGACATAAGCTGTAATGCGTTCTTGGTTCCCACCAGGTGAAAGTTTAGATATTCAGTTTAACTCTCGCCATCCCGTTATGTTGACACTGACACAAAGAAGCTCCCTGCTCTGTATTGACATTGTGCCGTCCCACTACAAGACGATGTACGCCTCATACTGCCCAGAGTAGTCGACTTTTTGCGTGAAAAGCTTATACTACCAACTTCGAATCTTAAGTAATTCGACAAAATGCATTTTTAGCGCAGTTTGACGATACCACACCTTCACCCTTGAGCCCTTCTGTAATTCCTATTATTTGAGAAAATTGCAGTGCCAAGGATCCGATCTATTTAAAGATTCAGAGTATACTTTACGCTTAAACTCCCTTCAAACAGCAGATGATGTCGTCAGAAGATAATCTAATACGATGCCACCTTGCAGCATAAACTGGGATTTTTTAGACTTGAATAACCGTAGAAATTTTGGCCCTCCAGTTGTTTCGATTGGCACTTTTAGGGTTAAATTTACGTAAAAGAGAAATTGTCGTAAGTACAACCGTCATTCTAGTGAGAAAATTGCAGCCTCATCCTTAAAAGTAAATTGTCTTAAATGCCAAAACACAACACTTGAACCAAGGCAATGTCAGTATTCAGGATCAACTCAGTTATCTTACAAATTGCATCTGAGTTCTTAAATTGCAATTTTCCCTAAACTACGGCAGTGGTATACAAGACATTTCAATGGTCGACAACTCAAATATAACTTTCCACAATGTTATATATAACTAAATCACCCTTTATATCATTCCAATCTTTAAAAACTTCACAATTTTTTTCATTCTGTGTTAAGAAAGAGATTGAAAACTAAATGACGATTTTTTTTTTTTTTTCGTGAAACGAGGTTTTCAAGAAAACGGCGTTTTATCAAGTAGCTCTTCTCTGGTGTTGGAGAGCACTTATGTTCACGGCAGCAAATGATTCAGGGAGTAACTGGCACGGCTCATTGTCCTGCTAAACGTATAGACTTAGTGCGACCTGTCGACAAACAGTGATATTCACTTGTCTGACAGCACATCTTAACTTTTGACTTACGTTATGAGATACTCTGGAGATGTGCCTGCGACTGCTGCAGTCTCTCTCTCTCTCTCTCTCTCTCTCTCGCTCTCGCTCTCTCTCTCTCTCTCTTTTTGTTTCAACAAAGAAAGACGATAAGACAGGAGAAACGGTGGTAGGGAAGATAAGGAAGGGCATGAAGGTGACTAACAGTGTCAACAACAACAACAACAACAACAACAACAACAACAACAACAACAACAACAACAACAACAACAACAACAACAACAACATCAAAGCACTGTGAGGGGTGACAGACCAGTAACTCACCTCTCTCTCTGTGACACTGGAGGCTCTACAACCACAACAGTCACGTGAGAAGGTGGCCTGACTGCAAAGATATTATAGAGAGCAAACAGATGAAACGATATCATTTCATCCAATAGCATAAACATTCGATTTAACGATACAAGAATCTAGTCCTGGTGAGCCCGGCGGCAAGCCCTTCGATATAATGAACATTCAGCTTTCTGTCACCTTTTTTGCACAAAGCACTTGACTAACACCTCTTCTAGCAATATCACGAGTTCCAGTGCCAGGGATGGACATTCGATGATCTTTATAAGGCGAGAAAAACCTGATCATGCAAATTATTAGTGTAAGCGTTCAAAAATGAATTCCCCCGTCCAATAAACAGGGCAAATTTGCTTTCTTTCTGCTACTAATAGCTCAGGTGTTGACTATATGTCATAGTAAAAGTCAAAACGCTCTTGGAAAATGATATGGGGGACGCACAGAGGCCCTCGAGAACCCGAAAGTGGCTCTTATAATGATGGGAGGTAGGGAGCAAAATTCGATAAAAGATACGACCAGAAAGCAACACAGAAGTCATGGAAAGAGGGCTAGCATATATATATTTATATATATATATAAAAGCTGTTCCGAGGCTGAAAGCCAAACACAAAACTCTCCATGTCAACTTTTCATTGAAAAAGAAACAAAACAAAAAAACTTTCAACGCGTTTTTCTCAAAGCCCGGTTTTTTGATATTAATTTTTTTTTTTGCCATCTATTGTTTTTTTGTTTTTTGTTTTTTTTTTTGGGGGGGGGGGGAGGGGTTCAAAACCGATTCAAATCACATGTAGTTTACATCATTGTCACCACACAACCCCAAAACGTCCATTTTTTAAATTCACCGTGTTCGAATTAGAGAAAAAACAGTGGAGAAAATTCGACGTTTTCACATGGTTGCTATGGCAACGTACCATCTTGGAATTTGGCGTCTCTAAATTGACTGACTTCATAATCTATCAAATCCGCCAAATTTTAGTCAAACTTGATAAAACTTGAACGTGTTGTTTGACAAAATATCTAAAAAGCTACTTATTGTCAGCTGTTCTCATGTAATAGACAATTTGCTATGAATTTTAGAGAATGCCAGGTGGCGAAAATTCAAATTTCGCCATTTTTTCATACTATAAATCGATTTTTTCTCTAAAACCTACCTACCGAATTTAACTCGTATATGTACATTCTTTTGTATTGTGTGAGAATAATGTATACCAAATATGGTTAGAATCGGTTTCCAAACAAAAAGGTAAATAGCAAAATATTGTAACAAAAAAACAACAACAACAACAACACACACACACACACACACACATACACACACAAAAAAAAAAAAAAAAGAAGAAGAAAAAAAACAAAAAGCGTTTTGAGAAAACCTCGTTTAAATTTTTTGTTCAGAGAAATATTGACATGAAGAGACTCAGAATCGCCCTTTTTTACCTACAAGCCCTCTCTCCATGACTTCTGTGTCTCTTGTGGCCGTTTTTTTTTTTGCTTTCTGGGCCTATCTGTTCTCGAGCTTTGCTCCCATCATTATAAGGGCTCCCTTAGAGACCCTTTCGGGTTTTTGAGGGCCTCCATGTATCCTTCATATCTTTGTTAGTGCAAAGCAAGAGTGTTTTGACCTTTACTATAACATATAGTCCACAACTAAGGTCTTTGTAGCAGAAAGAAAGCTCAATTGGGCTATTTAAAGGACGTCGAAATCTATTTTAGATCATTTAGACTGAAAATCTGCATGATCATCAGTTTTTTTCGCCTCATAGTCGTCATCTGGTGTCCAGTCCTGGCACTAGGGTTCCTGGTATTGCTGGAGGAGTCATAATCAAGTTTTTTATGCACTCTTTGCCTATTTATAATCAAACAGTGATGATCTACGACTCCACGTAGCCGCCGGCTGGAGTCAAATCCTGGTTGACAGTAGCTAGATCTAACGTTGAATAACCATAGTTCATACGCGTTAGAACTGACTTATCGACTTCTTGATACCATTTTTACACGCAGAAAAGGCTGGGCTTTTAAAAGAAAACAAAAGCGCAAACTCGCATCATGTCTCTGTCCACGAGTAAGTGAGAGATGGTATGGTAGACAGTCATGTGAGCCTGACTGGAGCGACAGAGAGAACAAAGACATGGTAACTCTCTGTAACGGTGGATCTGTTCTAGTATCTCACAGTGCACTCAAGTTGAGGTCAATGCTCAGTTTGCCTAACTCCAGAATTATCATGGGACTGGTCCAGTCATGAAGTCGTTTACTATGTTCCTGCATGTGTCTAACAAACACTATAAAATACAATAGATAATATTCATCTTTTATCGCATTCAGCAGTTTAATCTCTCATTTGTTTAAATATAAATAAATATAGTCTAGAATCTCTGACAGTGGATTGATGGACTTCGACGCTCCGTTCTGTCATGATAATGCCCCTGCCTCTCTGTCAGAATGGTGAAAGAGCTTTTAAAGAAGAGCTGTTGCTGGGAATTAAAATTTTTGGTATACCCTAGATATCCCGGGATGCATTGCCTCATATGCATCTTTTGACACAGAATAGACAAACTATAATTATCATTTCCGGAATGAGAATGCCGCAGTGATAACCAAACATCCGTGTCTTGAATCGTATCAAGAAGCTGTCTCATTGCCTTGGCTAATATTTTTATTTAAGGTACTTCCGGAGACTGTGACTACTCAGATAACATTCAATAGCATTATGACATTTAGATAAATCCTTGAAAATCGGAAGCATATATCAGTCAATCAATGAGAGCATTCATAACAGTTCTCCAAAGTTTCAGGGAAATGATTGATAAGTCTACATTCATTGGATGGCCATTCTGTGATATGCAGTGGAACACATTAGCAAGGCTAGATCGTATTATAATAGTGTTTAATTGAGACTTTTTACTTGAGTTTAGAAGAAAACCCATGAGTTGGAAGACGATCACAGACTTCCAATCGATATCTAACCAAATGCATTAAAGTCAACAAATCTAGAAAACTAAAGAGTTGGAATTCAATAAATTGAGTTAGCAAAAGCTTTCAAGCCGGGCTTGGCTTTTCGTCAGGACAACACACACACACACACACACACACACACACACACACACACACACACACACACACACACACACACACACACA
>JBCAUA010020813.1:0-12718 GCA_038406235.1 Peronia verruculata | reverse complement strand
AAAAAAAAAAAATAGTTTGGTATCATAGTCGGAAAATAGTAAAAAACTATAAAAAACGGCTGTGACTTGAACACACCTGGCGCTCCTTGCGACTCATTGCCCTAGGCGCAAGACATATATCTGCAGTTTATCAGTAACTCATTTTTGGAATGATTTTTTTCTTTGTCATCTTGAGATTGTCATATAAAGAAAAATTATCTCACATTTTAGTGTTATTCACATTTATGTAACGGGTCTTCATTTGTTATACCATTAAAAGAAAATGGAAATCAGTTATGCGAAGCATTCATTGGTCCATTCATGTGTTCATTCATTTTTTTTATCCATCAAGCTGTCCATTCAGCTTTTCATTTATTTATGAAACAGCTGTTATGCAATTTCTAAGCTATGTGTAATGATAAACATTCTAACCCATGTATTATGGTCCACTTTCTAACCAGGGAGCTGTTGTTTGATCGCATCTATGAGAAGTTTTCCTCAGACGTCATTGCCAAAGGTACTTTCTTGGAGTGTTTGGAGCCCTACATGCAGACTGACCGCCTCACCTACATTCCACCTGCAGTCATGAAGGACTTTGTTGACCACTATGAAATGCGAGGCTTGCTGGACAGTGTTGAATCTTGTATTGTACATCTGGACATCACCAGTCTGGATATCCATCAGGTAGACAATATGATGGCCAATAAACATTAAGAAAAACTTACCAAGAAGCTCTCTTCGCATTAATGCTCACTTTGCATTACATGCTTTTTTGGTCCACAATTTTTTAAACTGCTGTATCTATTTATCCATGCACATTGAAATTAACTTATTTATTTATTTTTTTAATGTCATTTGTTTTTTATATCTTGGAGTCATCCATTTGACCATCCTTTGTCCATCCATCTACTCATCCATTTGTCTTTCATCTGTCGCTGAGTCCATCCATCCATCCATCCATTCAACATCCATCCATCCATCCACCCACCTATCCATCCATCCATCCAACTATCCATTCATCCACCTATCCATCTATCCATCCATCCATCTATCCATAATGTTATATTTTGACTTCCATCTACACATTTGACAACCATTCTTGTTCCCATAATCTCGCAGGTAGTCAATCTGTGCTGGAGCCATGGCCTATATGATGCCATCATCTATGTGTACAACAAAGGCATGAGTGACTTCACAACTCCACTGGAGCAGCTGCTGACACAGCTGGGCTCCGCTCTCAGTACAGGAAAACAACTGACAGGTAGGAATGTCAGTGTCATGCGTGTGACACAGATCTTGTCTTATTGTTTATATTTCTTTCCTTTCTTTGTTTTTTCCCAGAAATAGAAGAAATATTATGGTTGAAGTTTAGAACCTTCACTTTGCATTTTATTCTTTGTGAATCATTTAAACGTGAAACTATGTCACAAATTTGTTCCCAAATGCTGTGAAACAGATTTAAAATTGTAAGTTAATGACATACTAGTAAGTATATTTAAGGAGTTGTTTCAAGATGAAAATGAACAGAAAGGCTGCTGTTGGCAGAAAAGAAAAAGGAGTTTAAAAATCTCATGAAATGGTATATTTATCTTTATGATGTCTGATAAATCTTTCTCTGTGTGATAATTTCAGATGTTCATATTAAGCTGGGGAATAAATTGCTGGTATACATCAGGTGAATAATTCTATTTGTTCTGTTTTATGTTTAAATTTGCAAGAGTTAGAATTTATGAACTTTGTATAGTAGTGACCTTTAGCTGATAATCAGCTGACATGGTGTGACATTTTAGGACAACTCTGTAACAAACATCAAGTAATGGACAGTATGTTAGTAGTTTTTGGAGAAAAGGTAATATAATAGTTCGGACTGTTGGAGCACTACGGTCCCTATCCTGAGGCGGCCATTTTTCTGTATGGGTGAGCGGAGGTGGGCAGAAGTAGGGTCTCATACATGTTAGCGTTAGGGAGGACCGTAACCCGCTCATCAGACCTACCTTCGAGTTGGGTGGACACGCTGGTTGAGGGTCCCAGCAGGTTAAGCCAGCGGGGTTGTTCTCACCCACTTCTGCCTACCCCCGCCCACCCATATAGAAAAATGGCCGTCTCAGGATAGGGACCGTAGTGCTCCACCAGTGCCTAGTAGTCATATGATAGAAAATAGAATCTTCAGAAATGTACAGCTACTTGTAGCATAGCAGTGACACAGTTAGCCTGCACCCATAGACTTGTCACTGACAATGCTTTTTCTCTGAAACTTCGACAGTTGCTGTTTGGCAGGCCGAGCGTATCCACTCGGAGACATACCAGAGGATCAGGTGGCCACAGTCAAAGACCAGGTAAACTTTAGATCTAAGTAAAAGGCTGAATAATTGCTATTGTCCATTGGTCTCAGTTCATTTTTTGCTGATTGTTAATATAATCTTGAAATTACTCTGAAGAAATCAGATCTTTTTTAACCCTGTAGCACACAACCTTGCTGATTTTTACACTCAGGATCCTATACCAGACAATGGTTATGGGGTCTGATAATGGGGGGGGGGGGGGAGAACCAGCTTTATAGCTATTCATTTTGAAAGGAAAAGACTTACGCATTACAGACCACTATACAATCATCTGCCCACAATAACTTTGTCTCAGCCCATTTTGCTTTCACCTAGAATAGGCATATCTCCATCAGTCACCATGAGACTGGGTGCATTGCTCTAGACCTTTATACAATGATATGTATATGTATGTTTTGTCAAGAAACCAGAAAACGAGAATTAGCCTTGTAGAACTTGTATTGTGGGAGAGGTGGACAAAAAAAAATTACTAATTTTAGTTAATTAAATGTAGTATGTTTCATTTTTGGTCACATCTATCATAATGAGAAAGATTGCTTATATAACACAAATAATTCTAGAATCATAAGCTGACTTATTTAGGCTTATGAGATAAAGAGAAGGCACAACGTGATAAAAATTCTTCAGTTGAAATAAAAATTGGTGAGCAAATGGTATGAAATATTTTCATTATTATCTCTTACAGGTGTTCAGATGTTTGACATGTCTCCACACAAATAAACCACCACAAGGTAAGCACTTGGATTGCAAGTTAGAGTTCTCACAGTGTGACTGATCCAAAAGGAAGTAAATATGACCCCCTCCCTCTCCCCTTTTACTATGCCGAAAAAGAAAAAAAAAAGCAGAAGAAAAAAGATACCTTCCCCCCCCTTTCCAAAATAAAAACCATTAACAAGAAAGAAAAAAAAATATCTGAAGTCACCTTTGTAGTAATAGGTGTTGAAGTATGATTGATTCATAGTAGTCGCAATGTTAGCTTTTCATTTTATAAATGTCTTCCTCATAGAACTCCTCTCTACTTTTATCTTCAGATGAACCAGCCTATCCTTATCTGAGGACACTTCTAAAATTTGACACCAGAGAGTTTCTGAATGTGTTGGCATTGGTAAGCAAGACTGCATATTTTGCCCTTGCATTTTGTATTTTTCAAATCACTCTTTCATACAACAGTACAAGGCTGGGTCCAGTGATGATAGAACCAGAGAGCTTAACTAAATAATCATTTGCTTGGAGTTTCAATGTTGTGTCTCATTTCAAAGCTTTTTAAAACAAAAAAAAATAACATGAAATTTGATAGATTAGCATTGGATCATGAAGCATATTTCAGATCATTGTGGACTCATCCATGTTGAGTGTCTGTAGAAAATAAATGCAAGATACTATCTTAGCAACGATGCAAGATAACTAAAAATTTTCTTTTTTTTTTTTTTTAATGCACGAAGAGAATTAGTCAACTCATCATGGAGTTATAGTGACAATATATGAAAAGATCTGCAAACTCATTTATTTTATCTTTGATGATTTTGATTTAAACTTGTTTAGAAATATTGTGGAGGTGCTTTGTGATTTTGCTGTGATATAGTTAGTTTCTCAATTAGGTGGAACTGATACTTATGTCCTCTGCTTTCTACAGGCCTTTGAAGAACCAGAATTTAACACCAATGAAGGGTAAGGATCCATGTGAAAACAAATGGTTTTGTTATGAGTTCAGGTTTCGGTTTGAAACAAGGTAGTACAGAGGGGGAAAAAAAAAAGCCCAAAATGCTGAATGATCTAAGGCAGGTAATGATTGATTAAAAAAAAAAACTTTACTCAAGCAATGAACTATTCTTCTCTAGGTTTTTTTTACCTTTTATGGAAAGATTACAACTTTCAGACAGATTTGTTATTTATAGTTCTAATATTTGTGAAACTCATCAGACAGATTTGGCCATCTTATTCTGAGTGTTTGAGGTATTTTTTCTATTTATGCATTTTGAGAAATCACCTTCGGGACATTTTAAGTGGAGGAGAGATGATTTCTTTGAGTGTATTCACTTTATTTTGTTATTATTCTGTTGCAATATTTATTTGCCTTCATATGAATTTTACCAAATAACAACATCTACACTTTTTTCTGATAGTGTGTCCATTTTTTTTTTATTTATTTGGACTGCTTTAGTTTCTTCCAGAGCAGTTAATAAGATTTGATGTGACATATATATCCTCATTTCTATTCAGAGTCCAGAAGAGACAGAGAGTGGTTGACATCTTGCTGCAGGTCATGGTGGAAAGTGTGGGATTTACAGTAAGTTGACCATAATGTGTTTAGCTATGATACAAGTCAGTCGCGGTGTTGAAACTCTTCCGTGATTTAATCTTAACACTGGAGCAGTGCACAGAGATGAGAAAAAGCATAAGAAAAGACAATGCAATTAACATTAACAATTATAAAGTAATGGTAATGAACATTGACACAGTCTTCACATTTGTCAGATCTCCTCTGTGATACTTCTTAAGTCTGAATATGGGACCCTTGACTCTGAACTCAAAAATGATTAAATTCTCATTTCTGTAAACTCCTCCACATAGATTATAAGATGTCTGCATTTAGTTTTTAGCCAAAACTTCACTTAATGGTCCAGCGACCTACCATAGCTATACTCATTCAAGCCTAGATATATCTCGTAATGTCATATAATGATCTTTTCGTAAATCATGTGTCAAATAACTACTTGAACTGCTATTCATTATTTCATATTCAGAAATAAAATGAGGGAGACATTTAACAAGCAAAATCTTTACATCATGAAAAAATAATAAACATACTGTATATCAAAATAAACTTTCCTCTCCTATTTTGTCATCAAAGATCTCATACTTATATAGAAATTGTGTTTTGGCAGTGGTATGGTAGATTTTGCTGTTCGTTCTTTCGTGATCGGGATGTTTCTCGTTTTCTTTCCTCAGCCAACTCAGATTGGAATTCTGTTCACATTTTTGGCAAGGCAAATGGCACGACATGAAAACAAAATCCATGTCAACAAAGTTCTGTTTGAACAGGTGGGTAACAGTCACATACACAGAATCAAATCATTGATCATACTCTGCTAAATCTAGACCTGAATCACATTAGTTTTATGGCTTGGTACATTTAGAAGCTGACTTTGCTATGTTTATTTTCATATGTAGTGGAGGCTGGCATATCACTGTTTTATCATATCTTCCATACAGGATGTCACATCTAGGGAAATAGAGTAATTCATGGTTTATTATGCAGCATGTATACTTATGAAATGACCAATGACAAAAACATTTGGAAGAGTTCTGTATTGCAGTACATGGACCCACATACTCAAACACACTAAGACATATCATCTGGCACAAACTGAGACATGGACATATTAGTGCACCCACAAAAACACACTAGATACAGCACCTATATACATAGACCACGTAGACACACTTGGCATCACCATTTGGTCATGTCTAATCACAAAAACTTGCTTATTTATTCACTTACTCAAACAGTTTGTCAGTCTGACGATGTATCAATGGATTTATGTAAACACTGTCCTCAACACTTTCGACTTCCATGATAATAAAGTGTTATATTTCAAGAGCATGTTTTTCAAATAAAATAGAACCACAATCATATAACAGAGAAACCACAGCAAACATACAGGGAAGAACAGAAATAGAGAATGCAAAAAAAAAAAAAACAGAAACAAAAATGAAGTAGCTCTTTGTTCTTTAACCGTGTTAGGTGCTGGAGTTTTTGGCCAACCCTGAGGATGAGTCACGTCATGAGGAGCGACAGCAGGCCCTAATGGAACTCTTGCAAGCTGGAGGTCTGGCACAGTTCAATGAAGGGAGATTACTCAGTCTGGCTCACACTGCCAAATTGTGAGTTCTTCTTTATAGTGAAATCTACTTATATTCTTTCATTCCCAGGGTTGTACGTTGAGCCATTAGAAGTGGCACAGTTTCAGATACAAGTCTTTCCTTGTAATATAAAATGATTTTTTAGTTTCATGCAAAAAATACCAGCCCTAACTCTTTGTCAAAAAAGTGAAATAACTTTAAAAAATACTTCTTTAAAGATATCTCCACTCATTTCAAGTATGCATGATAGTGTTTTAAAAACACTTTAAATCGCTGACAGGATAGATTCATATAACATATTTTTGCAGTTGATTTCATGATCCTTAAATTTTGTGAAGACACCATGTCTATGGATAATTCTGTTAATCTACAGCTCTGCTAAAGGCACAAACTTTTTCTGTATTTCAGCTATCGGGTTTGTGAATATTTGTATGAAAAGAGACGAAGCTATGACAGGATACTCATTTGTTATCTCAAAGATCCAGCAAGGAGGGTAAGTTATCAATTTTTATGAAACGCCAATGGTCTTTTTTGCTTTCGGCTTTGCTTTATCTGACAATGTTGAGATTTTTACCAGCTGAGATCACTTCACCACAGTACTGTTATTTTAAAATTCTACTACAACTGTTTCATAAGGGTGATACTAGTGGAAAGTATGTTTTGTGCCATAATAATATTATATTGTCAATACACCCATAGCTGTTGTAATATCACTTAAGAGAGGGAGGGAGTGGGAGGGGGGGGGGGGGGGGTCCTGTGAGGGATTTTTTTGAATGCTTGAACTAGGCCATAGGGATTTTTAATGCTTCAAATTCAGATTTAGCATGTCCAAATTAAGGGCTAAGTGTGGAGACTAAGTTTTGTTTTGCATACAGTGTCCATGACAATGCCACCATATTGGACTCTGTGTTTTGAAAATTAGCTATTTCCAAAAGCTTAAGGCTCCTGGAGAATGGCATAGTGTGAAATTTTGCACATGAGCAATTTAACCCTATGTAAAAGACAAAATGCATTCGTTTTTTGTTTATTTATCACAGAATATTTTTTATAAATTTTTGAAATATGTTTCTTAACAGATGTAAATTTTTGATAATTTTCGACCAAATATCCAATTTTCTTTCAAAAATGGAAATGAAATTCAGAAAAAGCGATGCATTTTATTAAAACACATGCTATGGAGGATGTATATTCCAAATTTGAAGGCAGTTGGTTGAGAAATAAAAAAAAGCCTTATATATATTGATAAAATCACGTTGAATTTTCATAATATCTCCATACAGTCATTTAGTAGTGCAGTGTTTTATGCCGTTTTGGGACATAGAGCATGTGTTTCTTGTCCCATCTGTTGTTTTTCTGGTATAAGAAGAATTCAAAGTGTGTAAAAATAGCAAAAACCCATTTTTTATATTTTAGTCTCACACCCTTATTTTCGGGACTCGTTTCCCTCTGTAAAATTCACCAAATCTATATGTATGCATGTGCGATTTATCTGTATGACATGAATTTGCGTGAAAAACCTGTTTTGTGTTCCCCATGACAAATCCTATTGGAAAAGTCGACCTGTAGTATTTTCAAAGCTCTGTTTTACCGTTACGAGGAAAATATTGCTTTAAGTGATAGAGATGTCATGGAAAACAGGAAATTCAATGTGCCATTCTTTGGGAAAATGATGGGAATGTTGTGTCATGTGCTGTGAGAAACAGGAACAAATTTTGATGCACTTGAGCGGATGATAATGCTGTAATTTTTTCCTCTTCTCTCACCAGTATCATGTCTTCACCTACATTGACAGTATTATTGGTAGTTCATCCTATACAGAGGAAGAAAAATCAGCCTTGCAAGACGAAGCTTTGAAAAATTTGGAGGTAATACCTGTCATACAAAGTCATGAACTTTATGGAAATGGCCTATTGTCAGAATTTGCTATAAAAGTTATTACTAGAACAAGCACCAGTTGTCCAGATTTACTATTGCACATGGGAAGATTCTAACCATGCTCTTTATCTAACTCACATCCCACAGAGCTAAACTGAATTCTGTAATATCCTGTAGATACCTTACCTAAGAGAAACTAGTGGCACCTTCCTGGAAATTTCTAACATGAGAAACTCAAATTGAGTTCTTGCCATGCATTTCAAAGTGACAACATTTTGTGCCCAGAGAATGCCTAACAATGTCTTATTCTTACTTTCTGATTACATTTGTCACATACATATTAATTCTGAAACATTATTTCTTGTATTTGTATCTTCATTTGATTGTGCAAACATGATATTCTATGTAACACTTACTGGAACAATTTTTTATTTTCTATGATCCGGCTAGTTTGATTTGATCTTGTTGGCACCTCCCATTTTTTCTCGATAAACTAGTTCAACTTGAAGATTTACACTAACATATCCAGTACATGTGATATCCATGAGAGAGAGCTCATACACTTTGTAGGTGAATCACAGAAATGCCACAAGACTTGTTTGTACATAAAATACAGACATGACATGAGACTGTTTATTGCATTTCGCTGCATTAGGCACTAAGTCAGTTCATAATGTGATATTATTGATATACTACTCAGGAACTTGTAAGCATTGACTGCAAACAAGCAGCACAGACTGTGATTTCCTGCCTGGCTAAAGGACTCTTAGAAATTGTCAACAAACTACGCTCAAATAAGCCAGTATTGTTTGAATTTTTGCAAGGGGTGATTTCATACAGGTAAACATATTGCACTTATAGCTAAAAACAAGGTGTTGTAATTAGTCCTTAATTGGACTTGTCACTATAAGTAGATGTTGAAACAAATAGCAACATAGATATAATGGAACGTTGATTGTGCATGCAGTCTTTTTATTGTGGAGGAGGTTATAGTTAATTAAGGTCATCCACAGATTTCTGTTCACTGTTTTAGAACTTTGTCTCATATTACTGTTTACTTAGTAAATCCAGACAATGAAAGCCATAGAATAAAATCATCTTTTAGATATCTTACTTCTTGGATCAACAATCATCTATCATAATTACAGTATCAGCTCCAATTAAACTGTATGTGTCCTTTTACAAATCAATAATTTATTATTTGCCTTTTTTTATTTAGTATGTGAGTAAATTATTTTGCCTTTTTTTTTAGTAAGTGAGAAAATTATGAAATAGGACTGAAAACCTATGCCTATAAAGAAAAAGTGACTGAAAAGATCTCTTTAAAAGTCTGAAGACAATTTTGTCAGCAATAGTATTTGCCGTCTGCATGAGTCAATGGAGTTATATTATTTTGATCACACCAGAGATGCTCAAGGCAGTGCATTAAAGCCAGACAAGCAGATGACTATAGAACCACAGGTGCTTGAGCTGTATGTGGATCTACTGTGTGAGTACAGACCGCAGGATGTCTGCAACTTTATCAAGATGAATGAGGGCTACAGACTAGAGGAGACGTTGCAGGTAAGTTTGCCAAGGTTGCTGTGGTTGCCAAAATTGATATTGTAAATGGATTTGGGCGCTTCCAAAGTAAATTCCTAAGTTGCATCATAAATGTGGGAAAGAAAATTGTATTCCGAGTTTCTACCTGTGATGATGGAAGAAATAATCAGACACACTTCTTTGTTCATAATTTATTATTATGGTAATGGAGATGCTCAGGAAGTGGCATAAGCCAGTATTGTAAAGAAAAATAATTCTGCATAAATCCTATAGGCACCTTAGAACTTATGTTTAATTCCCTGAAAATCTCAATTTAAGGTCTGTTTCCTATTTGCACTGCCATATGTCAGTACCACAGTGTAGCTAACTGAATCAGTCACATTAAATACTGTACATATCCCATTATTTTGGAGTAGCAGAGCATTACCCATTCATTAAATGAGGCTAAGTTTTTTTTTTTTTTTAAATGACCATTTATACATGTTTTTAGACAAACAAGATTTATTTAGAGCAAGAACACTATTCTTGGCTAAACAACAATGGGGGAAAAGTCACCAAAATTCTTGTCTGATCTAAGTTTAAGCACAAAGGGAGACAGAGCTATCAAAATACTGTCCCATTCTGCTCCTAACACAAGCAAAAGTGATTCACTAACTAATGTAATTTATGAAACATCCTAATTCTGTTCTTATTTCAGGCAGTAGATAAAGACAAAGTCATCAAAATTTTTCTTCTGCTTGATATCTTAAAAAAAGCTCTTGCCATTTCTATTGCCAGATTGTCCGCAAACACAAAGCATGGGAGGCAACTGCCTATCTCCTGGAAAAAGCTGGGGATATACAAGGAGCTTTCCGCATTTTATTAGAGGTGTGTTTATTAAATTTGTCTGTTATAGTTATTTTTCATGTATTTTGTTTGAATAAATGGATCAATAAAATATCTGATTTCTTATCATTATTTATTTAGATTAATGCAGCCCACATGAATTTTGAAACATTCTATTTTTTTTTCCGGTCTTTATTTTTTTCTTTCATGTCTTCAGCAATGTCCTGCCACTGCCCTTTAATTGGGTTTATCCCAGACTTAGCCAGTCAAGTGAGCTTGTGTCACTGGAAGAAAAAAAAAAAGAGAGAAAAGAGGAATTTATGAAATGTACCCAAGTTTCATTTGCAAAGCATTACTGCGGTAGCATGATCAAAGAAAGGAATTAGTGAGACTTTCTAAGAGTTAATTTTCTGTTTTCTTCTCTGTCTTGCACCCACAGTGACATACATTAGAATAATTCTTAAAATGCATTTTTTTTTTTTTAAGTTGTGAAGTGAGTCATTGTCTCAGCTTATTATTTTGACATTGAGAGTGATTGCTATAAGACTGTCTACTGATGCATTATCATGGACATGGAGCTCAATATTCTCACTGATTAGAACTGTCATATGTTATGTTGTGAATTGAATGTAAAGGTAAATAGAATACTAATTCATACCTTATATTCAACTGCACACCCCATTTTATCACATTTTACTTCTGAAGTTTAAACCACGTGATTCCCAAAATCACACAAAATGATGATTCACTCTGTTTCAAAGCTGTTAGAGACAGGAATTATATATAATAATTTTTAAAAAATACTGATGCTCTAGATTGACCACTAGATCATAGAGATCTCTTGTGTCATTATAAAATGTAGATCCATTGGGTAATGGTGATGTTTCAAGAGACAGAGACAATAGAATAGTTACCAAGGGTTTATCATATAAACAAAGGAAAACAAGTGTTAAACAAAGGAAATACTTGTGATATATGTCTTGTGCCCAGGGCAAATGTCGGAAGTCACGGCAGGCGATCTCAAGTTTCTGATGTTTTTACCTATTTTCCAACTCAGATACCTGAATTTATACCAACATTTTTATTTTCTTCATTTTAAGAAAGGTTAAATTTTCATTTTGTGAAAAAAAAAAACGAGAGAGAAATTTCGTACCTGAGATTAGAAAAGGCCATAGCTGGAAATCACCCATCACGACTTATGACACATTTGCCGTGGCGCAATACATATCATTTGTAACTTTGCATTTAGTGTCGTTTTCAGTGGAAAAATTATGCTTTGAATGAGAAAATATCTTCCAAACTTGACAGCATCACTTCAAGAGCTAACTTTATTACATTTTGCTTGTCCATAGCATCTTCAAAACCACCTGAAAACTCTGAGCCAGCACTTACAGGATTCACCAACAGACACTTCAGGTAAAACAGGACACATAGAACAAAACAGAGAGAATAAAAGGAAGAAATTTCCTTGTTTAATTGTTATGAAAAAGGGCTTATAAAAGATACTATTTAGTAGTTTGCATAAGTCAGCCAATATATTGCATCTTTTAGATGTGGTGAAATCTGATCAGCTTTGGTTGGCAGGTTTAGTCATGATTAGGAAAGAACTGGAAAGATTTAAGAAGTAAAGCAGAGATGAGACTAATTGGCATTCTTGTTTTTTGTTAGTTATGAAAATCTTTTGAAAATATGTAGATTCCAAAGATAAAGCTTTAAAAACCTCCACTTTGTTTATATGTGAGACAATCTGGGTAAAAGTGTAGTGAACGCTTTATTAATTCATTTATTTTTTTTTTTTGTTTTTTTGTTTTTGGTATGTTATTCTCAGTACTCAGGGACAGGTTAACTCTTCAGAGTGTCAATCACACACCAGTCATAGTGGTCCATTCAGTATCCATAAATAAGCCTACTTCAGTGCTGTAGTGGTCTGATTGATGGAGGCACAGTTAATGAGGAAGAAAAATACAGATATGAGCGAAAGCATGATTATTTTTTTCTCTCTAACTTCTGGTAATGGTTTCCCTTGACTTACAGTAGACTGCTGTTATGTACAATGTCTGTATGGGTTCAATTAGTGTTTTGTTATGTTTAGGCCACATTTGGTGAGAGAAATGAAAATTGTGATAATTTTTTGATATCTTTATACATTTTTACCTCAGCCTGGAGACCTATAAATGTTGAAGGTGAAATACTTTTAGAGTCAGTTATTGATTAAAGATAGATGTGGTGATTTGGTACAACAACAATTAATAAAAAAAAATTAAAACTTATTTTTTTTTCCCCTAAACCCC
>JBCAUA010020792.1:0-12719 GCA_038406235.1 Peronia verruculata | reverse complement strand
CCCCCCCCCCCCCCCCCCCCCCCCCCCACCCTCTTTTATTCTATTTAATATATTTTATTTTATTTTATGTTTTTTTTATTTTTTTTTTTATTTTAGTTTTTGCTCTGTGATTCATCAGACATAAGATAGAAACACCGAGAAATTGTTGCATAGGTTTTGGTTTATGTTTGAATCTACAAGTTTTATAACCTTTTCTTTTTAATTCTGAAGATTATTATTCCGAAAGACATGAACTACTATGTCTATATAATTTGGTTCTGTAAAAATGTTGATTCGTATTTCATTTAAATCTTTCAATTGTGTTTCTCATGAAAAGAGGGAATCTATGAGAAATTGCGAAATGCAGCTGCACTTGAGAAACAGCCAGATTGATGCATGAACTCCCAAGCCGAACAGACTTTAAAAAATTCCTGCCAGCCTTTTAAATCTGACCATTGAAATTCTAGAGAAATGCAAGATCACACTTTAGCAACTTTTCTTAGGGACATGGTAAAGCCATGTGGTAAAAGACAAATATGTGTCTTGAGCTAACAAATCCCACTGATTTTTAAGGCAGATGAAGTATTGGAACAAATATTTATAGGAATATGGTAACAAGGAAGTTAGTGTATTGGCTTTTCATTGATTAACTGTGTAAAGTTCATTGACCACTTATCTGCCACATCAATTTTGCAATTTTATGCTGAGCATCAGCAATATTGTCAGATTTCCTTGCTCTATCCACGGCTAATTCCCTCTCACATGCAGTCCCAGCCACTATACCCAGGGCAACTAGCACCCACTCTCTACTTGCCACAAGCAGTTAGAAGTATGCACAGTTATTCAGTGTAATTGTTACATGAATATAGGCCTGGGTTCTCATCACTAGGTCATCTGTCAATTATCAGCTTGTTGCATTTATTGAAAAATTCTTTGTGTAAATGCAAAGCGTTGGCCAGTGATTGGGACATTGAATAAATGTGATAAATGATGGCTAGAGACGGGCTGAAACTTTCCCGCATATGAGGGATTGACCTTTGGTCTTCCTTGTACTGTTAACAGTGAAGTGGTTAACAGGGTCTTCATTCTCTCTGGCTGCAGGTTGTTCTCCAGAAAGCATTACAAGAGATAGAACACAAGGAGGATTTGCTCAATACAAGCTCTCGTATGCTAGAAAGACAGGAAGCTGAGCTGGAGCATGTGGAGGAGGAGCTGGCGGTCACGGAGACAGAGAACAAGATCCTAAGACAGAACATGGAGCTCATTGCTGAGGAGGCAGAAATTTCAAAGTAAGACACTAAATCATGTTTTATTGTTCCACAGGAAATAGATATCTGCCTTGCACAGTCTGTAAACATATTCCATCATGAATAGTAATAGACATGGCAGTACAGTGGTCTCCGCCTAAGAACCTGGTTGTCGGGAGACAAAGAAAAGCGGGTCCTGAGGCAGACGGGTTCTTAGATGAATTGAAAAGTTATGCAACCCATCTGACCACAGATTGTCTTCACTACCATGATTAGTTGATTGTTACCGTTAGTTGAAGATTTATCCATACGAATAAGTACAGCCTTCTTCCTTGTGTGTGTTAACTGTTATAATTAGGTGTAGCAATTCATGATCTTTTTTAGCATTTAGTTACACCAATACTGCCTAGCACTTATTTAAGTTTTCACATAACGGTATCATAGTTGAAAACATGATATTGCTATGCCACCCCGCGGATAATCGCACGAGTGACTTAAGTGTTTACTGACCAACCAAAGTAGCGAAACAGTTGACCAGTCAGTAGGCTAAACTTACATCTTTTTGTCCACAAAGTCAATCGCAAGTGCTGTCCCACATGTTGTCAAACAAAGAAATGGTTATGTGTTAGTCAACAGTGTGGCCTGATTAAGCAGTCATATATCAACCATCACTTCCACTCCTTTGTCTGCCTGTTCCCTCCATCCCTGTCCCCATTTTACTGCACATCTAGCATTGTGCATTTCTCTTAAGTGGACAGTATGATGTGGAATTATACCATAGGTATTCGAGTATCTTGGTCCGATATTGGGCTCTTAGATGGATTTTTTTGTTTGGAAAGGCCAAGAGCAGGTTCTTAGAGGGGTAAATTAAAGAGGAAAAATTCTGTTTCGCAGCAAAGTCGGGTTCTTAGGCGGACGGGGCTCTCAGGCGGAGACCACTGTATATTCTTTATAAACACATTCACTGCATTCTGCGGATTAGATCTCTTAGTTTAACCTTGAAAATTTTAGCAGAAACTATACTGGCGTAGTGACGTTTGATCATGTTCTAGAAATGATAGTTTGGCCAAAAGGCAATAAAGACAGTATGTTTTTAGAAGAGGAGTCCAACACTATGAATATCAAGCAAGGCTTTCACAAACAAATTTTGAGTGTATATCTCTCTAGCTCTATCGAAGTAACAGTTACATGTAATGTCTAAGTTGTGAGTTTGTGGCTGTGAGTTTTTTTCATCAGTCATCGGTTCAAGTTGATTGCCCATCCGTGCTTTATGGCACTCCACATTTGTTCCTCTACTGCCACATCATCCCCAGCAATAACAATGGCAGTAGATGTAGTAGTCAGCATGAAGCTGAGCATGAGCATGGAGCTGAGCATGTAGAGGAAGAGCACCGGGAGGGAGAGAACAATGACGATCATGACACCAGTTCTTGGGACTCGAGGTTGGGGTGAAGGTTCATTTTGAGGCTTTGGGTGACATATTCAACCAAGATGGGGTTAACTTTTACTTTCATAGTCTGATTTGAAAAAATATTAGTTTCATGTTTTGCTTGTTCTGGTTGAAATATTGTTTCTAGATGAGAGTAGGAAAAGTTTCAGTTTGACATCTATGATGAAATGGCCAGAGTGTTCCATTTTGGGTTCCTGGCTTTCTCTGCTGTTACTTTTTCTGTTTTTCATATTTGTGCTGTAACATTCCTAAAGTTCCATATTTATATCTTTGGAGGGTATGTAGAATGAACAAAATTAATATTTTGCAGAAAGTTGCATGCTAGTCTTCATTACTCTTTAGATGTAAATGTAGTTGTGAGACTAACACATGTAACTTAACTTTATCCAAATTCACAAGAGCTCAATTATTTAAGTAGAAATCTAGGACAGTTTAATTTAATCTCATTGTTAGATTCTCACAAGCCCTGCCTCAGTTTATGCTGCTGATCCACAGAAACATGAATACTTCTTCATTAATTGATGCAGAAACAGTGCATATTGTATAATACTGAATTTAGCATAATTTTTTTTTCATGATTGACATCACAATTTACCAACTCTGTCTATTATTAAGTATCCTTGCAACCATCACAAAAGTATCTCTGTTCCATTTCAGTGCTGAGCTAGTATTAAAAAGCTCCCCCACCCTGGTAACAACCAGGTTTGTCAGATTGTTGAATATTAACTGGTTATTATTTTTCACCTGTTTTTGTTTTACTGTTAAGTTATTGTTGATATTTTGGTCCATTAGAAACAAACACATTTGTGATAGAATTAGGAAACAAAAAATCTCTTGAAACTATCAGGTCTATATTTCAATCTCACAAATATACCTTTTCTTGTATTCAGACAATGAAAAAAAAATCTAGAGAATCTAAGTAACAATGCTAGGTGGTCAAAATTTAATATTCTTTGACGCTCATATATATCTCTTATGCTTCATGCAGTTGGTTGTATTTTCATAGCTAACGTGAATTGCAGACCTGCATGTTTCTGTTTTATTTTTGATAACTGGCCATACTGTGATACAGCCATTGATTAATTCATTATTATCAACCTCATGGAAATCGATGTTTGTGTGAAGGTGATGCATTCTTATGATATCTCTATCTGCTTGTTCCATTTTAGTGTGTTTATCTGATCTTTTTCTTCAGACTCACTGTTCATCTAGTACTCATAAACAGTTGTTATATTATATGTCATCGGAAAATTTATGTAAAACTGTTAGTCATGTGCTTTTGTATTTGGAAATCAAGAACTGTCATTCATGAAAGAGAACATTGTAGTATAGTCAAAATATACTCTTTATCTTTCACAGGAGTCAAAAGGATCAGCTAAATCATGAAAGAGAAAAACTGATGAAAAAACTGATTGAAGCAGAGATGGATGGCCAAGCAGCTGCCCAACAGGTACAGTACTTTTTCTATTTTCTCCTACTTTGATCAGCTCAGATAAAAACCATACAAACAAATGTGTAGGACACTGAACTCAAATTAGATTGTCAATAGCTTCAATTTCCTTCTTATGAAGTGAGTGGCAAAACAATGAAGAAAAAAATTATGTTATTAATGTAAAATAGCTTTTTTTTTTTTTTTTCTTTTATTTTCACCTCATAATGCTTGCTCTGGTTTTGAGAAAAAGACAGAAGGACTTTTAGCACCTGATGCAGATGATCTTTCTTTCCTTCCCCCCCCCCCCCCCCTTTTTTTTTTTTTGGGGGGGGGGGGGGGGTGGGGGCTCTGACCAAATGCTTGCTTATAGCCTGATGAAATCATCTGCTTCAAGAAACATCAGTCCAGAATTGTGGCATTCTTCTTTCTAGTTTGAATTCTGGTAAAGTTTCAGCCATATATAAGTCTACTGTTTTAAAGTGAATAGCAGACTTATTCAGTTCTTGAGAATTGTGCACATCTAGAAGTAGATACTTGTCAGTTTGTCAATAATGGTGATGGCAAATATTAAAGTAAACTGGTTTAATGACAACTATACTCATTTGCAGTATGATTGAATATATAAATCTCTTGCAGATATGAACAGACGTTATCATACCCCTCAGGCATAAGAATGTTTTCACTTCAGCAGTATTTTCTGTAATTTTGTCACTAAAATTTAAAAACCAGCCATATATTATGTCAATTGTATGTTCACTTGCAACAGACTTGGCAGACAATATATATATAAATCTTTCTCAGGTGCGAGACCTCAGAGACATTATCAGACACCTGAAAGATGAGCGCTTGTTTTCCACGGCTGACCAAGCCCGCTTTGCCAAACAGAAGGAGCTCTTTATGGAAACCATGGCTGACTTTGAAAACACAAATCGATGCCTGCGACGCCTTCTGAGAGATCAGCACAGACTGGAGGCCTCTGGCCTGAGGCTGAGTGAACAGCGAGATGTGTTGATGAGGAAACTGGCTGACGCTGATATGTCCAATGAGGTGAGGTTTTAGTAAGAATCCAGGTTTTGTTTGACAAAGGTCCAAGGTGCCTGTAACTACTGATAAAAAATGCATGCTTTTTAATATCGACGTAAGGTGCAGTTCAGATTGGATTATTTTGAATTTTTTTTTTTTTTGGTTTAAATTCTGCATGACTAATCTGAAATTGTTGCTTTTCTCTTTTTGTTACTTTGTTGGTTAATCAAGCAAATTCAAAAGATGCAAATTACAATTTGGCATAATTTCTCCAAAGCTAATTTACTTTGAACCATTTTACTTCAAAGCCATAATGGAGAAAAGTAGTAAAGTAATAATATCAATTAAGCTTATTTGAGTGTAGAACAACTGTGCAGAGTAATTGTCAAACAGTTTGATTGTCATCTTATCCTCAACATCTCAAAATGGACAAGTGGATGCATGCAGTGAATTCAGTATGAGATTTGACTGATGAGGAAATTGATATGCTTGACTATTTGTCTACATTTTTTAAAATCAAGTCACTGAGAACACCTTATATTTGTGCCATTCCATTCTTTTACCTTGTTCATTTCTTCAGAGAATGCGTAATCAGCTGCTGGAATGTGAATCACTGATTGCTGACTTGAGGAATCAACTGAGGATTGAAAAGGTATAAAGCAGACTGGTGCTACATAGTTAGTGGAGAGAGAGTTTATTATATTATTGCTAATACCTGTATGAAAAGTTAGCATCTTGGCACAGTCTTTGGGAGAATGTAAAGAAGCAAAATGTTTATTGAAGTATTCTGATCAGGGTTTGAGGTAATGAGAGGGCAGTGGATAATCATGTGATTGATACGTTATACTTGTATCTTCAAAAGAGTGGTGTATGTTATAAGAGAATGATGTAAACATATTTATAAAGAAAGCTGTTATAAAACAAATAAGCTTTTCATTACAGTGTTTCGTGATGGTATCAAAAGCCAACAATTGTTGTAGTCTTTAGATAACAAAACTTGTAAAACAAAGCACAGAAATTTTTTAGATGGCTAAAAAGCCATAAAGTCATTTTCCAGATTTTGCAGGCATTTGAAAATGTTGATCAAGGAGTATGTAGTACTGAGGTTTTTATTCTCAACAAATATCTACAGGAGGAGCGACTGACCCTGACTAATCTACAGGGATCACTAGAAAGCACACGGGGTCATCTACAGAAACAGCTGCGGACAAAAGAGGCTGATTGCAACAGACAAGCTGTCCAGATCAGGGTGAGAAGGCTTATTCAAGGCACAAAGTTTTACATTGTTTTCGAGATTCACTCATTTCATACCTAGTAATTTTCTTCAAGATATTCTGTGATGGTATCATTAGAAAAACAGCTTAAAATGGAACCATTTGCTGCCAGCTGAGTATAAAAACTGGTGTTACTTTTTTAAGGCATATTCTCACAATAGTCTAATGAATGTGGAATTATCACAGGTGTCAAAATGTAGAAACATGTGTTAGTCTGGAATGTTTCGTTTGATGGGAAAACAGAGTACTTTCACGTTGATGAATATTGGTTGAAAGTAACATTTTTTGCCTTTGAGCTGAGACTTTTTGAAAAACACATTAAGAATTCCACCCTTTCTTTACAGTATTCCTTCTTTGTATAACTCAGCATGCGGTTGTGAAAGACAGTATTTGTAGCATCAGCAAACGATCTACATTTTGTGACTGTGATTACTTTTACTCCAGCAATGTTCTCATTGTTCTTGGGTATTAGACTTATAAAAATGCTTTTTGTCAAAAAACATTCCCTAATGTAGAACCTGGAAGGTCAGCTGGCTCAAGAGAGGATAGAGAAAGACCATCTACAGGACATTGTCAACTCTTCCAAAGATAGATCAGACAGGGACAAAGATGCCTTGAAAAAAGCCACAAGGTAAGAAAACAGATGTAATCTGCCTCACAAATTGTACCACTTGCTGTTATGAACAGATCACTTAGTAGCAAATATCACTAATTTACTTTAGATTGTCTGTCCTTGAATGTTATTGTGGGTAAATGGTAGATCTTGTTTATTTTATTCTCATCAAGCAGTACATTTTTTTTTTCCAGTAGTAATAAAGAAATTGTCTCAGAATATTTTGAATTCTGCCGAAAGTTCTAAATGGAGAAGAAAAACGAAAAAACACTGTCAAATTTTATTTTGTTAATATCACCAAATAAACCACTTTGTGAGCTCGAGCCTTTGTTTGCTCTGTCTTCATGTTTTGCATTTGAGAAAATTGATGTTTCATGTTTAGCAACTGCTATTACACATAGAAGATAGGACAAAATGATTTTCAAGATCTACCTGATTGGGCAAGTGATCAGTGAAATAATTACATTATATGGTAGATTATGGTAGATTATGCTAGATTACTATCCCTTCTTCATTTGACATATATATCTCCAAATAGCCCAAAAATGGAGATATAGCAACAAAGAACTGAGCTCACGACATGCTTGCGATTGTTGTGTGGCCCTTGTGGTTAAGTCTTAACATTTTGTCAAGCACCACATTAATACTGCCACCTTTTCATTGATGTTCATTTTAATGTTGTTGCTTCATCCCTATGCTGAGCTTGAGCATAATGATTGTCAGTTATTGTTTCCAGTGCTTCCCCATTCTCATTAACCTAAGCTAATGCAACGCAGAAAAGGCTTTGCTGTTAATCTTCATTACAACTTAAATTGCAATTTCAAAGAACAGCATGTGCATTTTCTTATTCATTATTCAGTCACACTCTTGTCATTGTGGGATTTCATATTACATACAAATATTGTCAAAGCCCAGCTCTGAGGAAAAGATAGTTTTACAATAACGACAGATTTCTATACCTTATTATAGAGTATCTAGTACTTTAAATGACATCTGTGAGGAGTCTGCTGCAAGGCAGTATGTCTTGCACCTAGGGCAAATGAGGCAGAAATCGCTCCAGATGATTTTGAGCTGCGGCCGTTTCTATTTTCTGACTCAGGAACCAAATTTCTTTCTTTTTTTTTTTTCTTTTTTTTTTTTTTTTTCCACATGATGAAAATTTAACCTTTTTTTACCTGAAAAAAAAAAAAATTAAATTTAGATTTAGATTTTGGTATCTGCATCAGAAAGTAGTTTCAAACAGTCGTAACTCGAGATCGAGACTTCCGACTCATTTGCCCTGGACGCAAGACATTTGGCAAAATGTGATTGAGATACTAAAAAGTTAAAAAGAAAAAAAAAAAAATGATATTAACAGTAACAAAATAAACACCTGTCCTTTCCCAGATATGTTGGATTTATTAGGTACTGTAGCATGAGTTGCATGATTCTGAAAGTTTCTTGCATACAGCAGAATGATTTCCTTTGAATATGTTATACATTGATCAGCTATCTTATTTATACCCCATGAAAGAGGAGTAACATGACATATGTCTCCTCTGGTGTGATGAGTGATTAGTGTAGTTGCTAGAACAGAGCAAAATACAAGTTGTAAATAGTATCCATGGCAACGCTGGCCAAGTTTCACTTCCTCATTTCCCTATCCTCTACAGAAATATCAGTGGAAATATAACTTCTGTTTAAAACAAAAATCAGTATAAAATAATAAAATGTCTTGTGGATTTGATTTCACTGGAAAGTACAGCATGATGAACAGATCAGTTTATGGGAAGGAGCAAAACGCTTAGAGAAGAGTTTCTTTTCTATTATGTAAATTCAGAAACTGAAAAGCCAAATGTAATCTCTGAGAAAGAACTTCATGTTCAGACAAAAATTAACAACTTAATTATATGGGTTCATATTGTCTGTCTGTAAAAGAACATGTTTTGGTTATCTCAGCATGGCGATGGCTATGATTTGAGTCTGTAAATGCAAGAATATTTGAGTTTTGCCTGTTTTAATTTTGATAAAGAAAAATATGTTCTTCATTGAATTCTAAGTTACCAACTTAAGAAAGGAAAAATGCTTCCTTTAGTGTGGAAGACATAACATTTCTTCGACTATGAAGATTTGGAATGGCACAGACAATCCACCGCTTGATGTTCTTTTGGATATATGGAAAAAAAAAAAAGTTTATACTGTGCTCTGCCACTGAAATTGCACAAACATTGCTATACCGCTTGGCTGTTAATTAATGCCCTCCCAAAGCATGCAAGAGAGACACTTTGTTCCTGTCTAATTTTTGAAGAAAATAGCAAAGGCATGCAATTTGTCTGTTTTGTAAGCTTTACGACATATCAATCTTAAAATCTCTGCTTACTGCATGCTTTGTAATGAAAACTAAATGTTCTATTGCATGATGTCAATAATTATTGTTTTAATGGAATGATTTCAGTATTATTATATAGCATCATTGTTTACTATATTTTATATATTTTGTATAATTTGGCTTTTCTCTTTGCATAATACATTGTACATTTTAGAAGCTCATTTTAAAAATAAGCAAACCTTGTCACATTTTTTTCATCACTTTTTTTTCTAGCTTATAATTTGTTTTCCTGTATATCATGTCCCTCTGTGCAGACATGGAAAACTGAAAATTTTTATTTTTTTTTTTCCTTTCATTTTCCAATTCCAACTCATAAGGATCCAAGGCACATAACTAAGGTTGTAGACACATAGTGTCAGATCAGCACCATGGGAGCAAAAGTTTCCCCATCACCCAGGGTCTATATGTAATCTGAAATTCAGTAGCTTTAGACACTAAAATCCCCAAAACCAATATACATAGATGGAGGGAGAGTTAGCACCACCGTTTATTCATTCAGAGGGAGAGTGACTCAAGCACTGAATACCTAGCAAAAATAATAAATTGAAATAATTCTACTGTCAACTACACTTGAGTTGATCTTTAGAGTTTATGTTTTTCTTCATAATCATGACAGTCACTTAAATACTATAGAAATAAAATGACTATATTGACTTCCACACATGTATTACAATATATGCATTAGTTCTAATTTTCTTCCCCAATCATTCAGTGCTACTTGAAAATAACAGTTGATTTTATTTTATTATTATTTTTTGTTTTTGTTTTAAGCGCTGTGATCACGTGGTCTGACTTATCAATAGTGTTAGAAATAGGCTACACACTTGACAGACTTGCATGAATTTTTTCATTTAGCCCAAGCATCTTACTTTGCCATATGACTAGTTTAACTAAGTAGGTAATAAGTTAAGACATATGAGGGAAGGTTGGGTGTTTGTAAGAGGGAAAGCAAGAACAAGAGAGGGAAGGGTGGGATTGAGGTAGGGGGCCAGCCATACACGCTCAGCCCTTTTTGTTCAGTTCAACTGTTGGCTGATGACTCAGATTGAAAAATATGGGACATGAAATTCACCAGTTCATTAATCTGACTCCTTAGATGGACTGTGGGTTGAATAATAGTGCAGTTTAATACCAGATACTGCCTTATACACTTGACAAAATAAAATTTTTATTTGATTATAGAAAGTAGTTATCACTTCACCAGTCAACAATCTAAAAAGTCATACCACATGTGGAAATTTGACACCCTCTGTGGCTAATGTGGCTGGGGGAGGAAATAAGATACTGTTGATATTCAGATATGAAAAGGATTGTCTCAGGAAAGTATTCATGGCTTGGTCATACCCAAGTCTAACAAAGCTTGTGTTGAACAACAAATATAAATATGTTAATCTATTTTCATTCCCTCAATAACATCACCTTAAGTGCAGTTGACTGTATTAAGAAATAAATGTATGTTTTTTAATCCGAGATAATGATCTTTGTAAATGGGAATTCTGCTTCCTGCTTTTAAGGAATTAGTCTTTCCTGCCTCAGCATCCTTCATTCATGGCCTACCATCCCCCCCCCCTCCAAAAACCTCAAACAGGTTGATTTTTTTTGTGCAAAAACTCACAGTAGACATACTCATTATTTGCCTTTCACTCCCCGATTGACTCACATGTTCACTCACTGACATGCACAACCTTCACCCTCTGCCCACTGTCCCACCCTCACCCTTAACCCTTATGCAGGGCCCAGAAGCTGAGAGCGGAAAGGCTGGAAGAAGAGCTGACCAGGGTCACCAAACAGTTGACTGACCTTCAGTGCCAGGGTACTGAGCAAACCGCCCGCCTGTCCACCACCAACTCTCGCATTGAGAGCTTGATCCAGGAGAAGCAAATGCTCAACACAGAGAGTGATCAGTATAGGGCGTGAGTCTGATTACCTCCCCTTCCCCCTTTTCTCTCTTTCAGAGTTTCTGTCCCTGCCATCCTCAACAATCAGGCAAAAACCACCTTTGTGTTCATCTAACACCACAATATTGTGTTTGGTTTTCTTAATTTGAATAACAATTAAATACTATGATTCTTGAGCACCTGAGTAAACCTCAATTGACTGAGTCTTCAGTCCAAAAATAGAATTTCTACATAAGTGTGACGAAAAAAAATCTTGTCCCTGATTCATGACTTGTTTGTGCATATATTTATATATATTATCTTCAGGATGGGATTCTTTTTTTTGTCTTGCTCTGAAATTTGTCTTTATTTGTGACTTGAAATGTGATGGCAAGTTTGATATCTCAGACTGTGTAATGCTTCTTTGGAAGGGCAGACTAAGAGGTATCCGTCGAAGAATTTTAATATCTTAAAGTTCAAAGGTACACAAAAGTTCCCCAAAATTGTGCTTGCTTTGGAAAGGCAGTGCATATCGAAAGAACAGAAATTCATGTTATGGGACCCAGTTGCTTTTGAGGTCTTCCTGAATGCTTCTCCTATCAAACTTTCGCCTTGGGGTTGTGAATAATCAGTAACGTGATTGAAATCAAGAAGGTGGTGGAAAATGAAGGGATTTAGGGAGCTTCTAAATTTAAAAAAATCAGCAAGTATTTGTCTTCAAGTCATCCATCGCTCCATTGTCCCAGATCATCCATGAAAGAAATCAGTTCTTACTGATCTTATTATGCCTTATTGCATGGTGAAACTTTGTATGTTCTTTTCCAATTCATATTCTGACATCTATTTACACGTATATTTCCATATAATATAGTTTTTTTCTGTACAATAGATGAGCTTTATTAGGCTGTGCCAGTATTTGCTGGTTTTTGTCGCATGCTTTTATGCTTAGCTGTTCACCACATATACCCAGCAACTTGTAACCATGAAACTGTAATTTCATGTTCTGTGTTACAGAATTATTTAGCTTTTTGCATAAGTGTAATTCCAGCACAAACTTTTTTCCATATTTTCAAGAAAAAGAGAAATATTAGTGTGGGGGTAATTTTGATACCTCCACTTAATAGTAATTTCCAAAAATATCCGATCATTCCTGAATCTCCTTGACACTTATGGGGGGGGTGTCCTGAAATCGAAATTTTGGTCAACATTATCGATTTCCAGTTTTTGTGCTATCATGTAACAGCAACCATTTCTACACATATTTCTACCAAGATTTCACTTGATTCAACATTATTTGTGTGAAAAAAATGTGTTTATTGAAGGTAGGGGGGTCACAAAAATGTCGAAAACTGAGCTGAAATGCACAATTTTTGCCAACAAATTACACCCTCTAAATTTGATTTTATATTCGATACTTTGGTATTGGTACTTGCTTTCGCCCACCTTCATACGTCAT
>JBCAUA010020781.1:0-12719 GCA_038406235.1 Peronia verruculata | reverse complement strand
TTTCTTTCTTTCTTTCTTTCTTTCTTTCTTTCTTTCCTTCTTTCTTTCTTTTTTCTTTCTTTCTTTCTTTCTTTCTTTCTTTCTTTCTTTTGTTTGTTTCTTTCTTTTGTTTCTTTCTTTCTTTTGTTTGTTTGTTTCTTTCTTCCTTTCTTTCTTTCTTTTTTCTTTCTTTCTTTCTTTCTTTCTTTCTTTCTTTCTTTTTCTCTTTCTTTCTTTCTTTCTTTCTTTCATTCTTCTTTCTTTCTTTTCTGTTCGCTTTGTTTGTTTGTCTGTTTCTTCCTTCCTGTCGCAATTTCTTTTTATCTCCATTTCTGATTTCCACATATATTTTATTGGTTATCCTCTTTTATCAGTTGTTTTTTTTTTCACCAAAATGCTGTGAAGGACATCTTATCTTTTTTTCTTTTCCTGCTCGGCAGTTCCTGCTGTTATAAAGTTAGGCTAAACATCGCAGGCAGCCAAGCTACACGGTGGTTTTTACTCTCCTTTTAACTCGATTCCTTTTCCCATCCCACAAACTTTCCCTCCCCAGTCTGTCCTGTCTTTCGGTACTTGTTTAGTTTACACACACAAAAGTACTTTCCATAAGATGTAGAGCATCTGCATTTGGTATAAGTGCTCAGAAACTGACTTTGGAGCATTTGGAAATAGAAAATGTAAAATCCCTCCTATACTCCCCTAACTTACCGAACGTTCCTCCATGTGACTTTTTTCTTGCTTCCGTCGGTCAAAGATCAAATATGTGAGAGACGCGATTTAATGACAGCGCAGAAGTCATAAGCTCAGTTCTTTGTTGCCAGATCTTCATTTTCAAAATCTACCGGTTTGGGCAAGTGTTCGGTGAAATAGTTACATTATATTATGGTAGATTTACTGCCTCTCTTTCATATGACATTATTATAATTATATCTTCAAACAGCCCAAAAGTAGAAATAGAGCAACAAAGAATTGAGCTGGCGAAGTGTTTTTCACTTTCAACAAAATAATCTAGGGATCACAAACGTGCTTTGTCTTTTGGTTTAGGAGGATGCAGCTGTGAATATACGTTAATGGAGAGTACTTCGAGAAGTTGTAAAAGTTTCAGCCCTGTACGACCAGTAGAACATGGTTAGGCCGAGCATATAAAATGTATCCATCATACATTGAGCACATTGGCTCGACATTGCTCCTGCTTTTAACTCCTTACCTTTCCTTTATTTATCCAACCTATTCTCTCCTTTTCTCTTCCCAAATCTTACTCTATCTCAGTTTACCCCACTTTCAGTTTATCTTATTCCTCTCTAATGTTCCACTAGTTTCTATTTTATCCTCTTCTTTCTTATCTATATTTTAAAAAATCTGTCCATTTGGCCACTCTTTTCTTTATCCTCTTCTCTTTTGTCTTTCTCTTTTCCTGTCTCGTCGTTCTGTCCTGCTCCTCCACAGTGAAATGCATGATGGTTTGAACCCACAATTATCATCTTTTCATTCATTTTCAAACATTTTGTGTGAGTCTTAACCCCCCCCCCCCCTCACCCAGAGGGTGCAGTCTCGTGCGCAGTCTCAACCCAGCCAGTTTGTTTATAGAGCAAATACTTTTTGTCCTAGTCAATGCGTTTTCCATGAATTATACATGTACAGTGAGTCGCCATGTTCTGATTATGTCTCATTGCGAATAACAAGAACGCAAAAACGTTAACCAACAGCAAATACCCATTTATTGGTTTCCTGTCTCGATCCCGGAAGCTTATAACACGGCTTACATTAATGTACATTAACTCACTCACCATGCACACGATCAGAATCATGTGCAGCGGACTTTCTTCTTACTCACCCTTAACTCGGGACTGGCCATGTCTTCCGGTGGTTCCTGCTCGTTTGTTAGTCATCCCCACCTGTTTCTGGCATCTAGACCGCTGCGAACTCTTACAAAGCGAGGAGAACAAACGTACAGCACAGGCAACGTAAACTACTTAGAGACTGGCACTATGCTAACATGTACATATATCTAAACATCTTTCTTTCTTTCTTTCTTTCTTTTTCTTTCTTTTTTTCTTTCTTTCTTTCTTTCTTTCTCTTTCTTTGTTCCCTCTTTTTATTTTTATTTTTTCTTTCTTTCTCTATTCTCTGTCCTCTTTCTGTCTTTTTCTCTTTTTCTTGTTTAGGTCCATTTTCTCTATTGTAAGACCGTTTAAGCTTGTTGAACAGTGAAAGATGAAGGGTTGGGGAGAAAAGGGATAGGAAAATTGTCAGTGAGAAAAAGAGAAGGATAATGAACAAGTATGAAAGTAGGGTTGAGCATGGGGTTCGAAAGGGGAGGGGAGGGGGCTTGCGAGGAGACGATTAATTGGTTATCTAAAGAAGAGGTACAAATTTAGGAGGATGAAAGTAGAGGAAATTTAAAAAAAAAAAAAAAAAGAAAAGAAAAAAGGAGCGGATAATCTTGGAAAGAGGGAGGGGAAAGAAAAGAAAAGTTGAGAGGGGAAAGGGATAGGGAGACAGAGGGAAAATGTAACGTCCTAAAGTCCGACGCTCCATGTATGACACAACTGTACTCAGACGTTGGTTTATAGTGGTACAGAGATGTAAAAATGAAAACTTAGTTTTTATTTTCTTCCTGCACAACAAAACCACGGCTATAGATTTTCATAATGATCACAATTATGCAGTTTACTCATACTAGTGTTATTGGACACTGCACACGTGTGGAGGTAGTTACAGCATACAAGTGTTAGAAGAAACCTCACAAGTGTGAAAGTTGTTACAATGATATTTATCCAAATGTCCAAGAACTGAAACTTTAAGGTTCATACATGACAATAGCAAACGAGCATCGTGTTATTGAATTGTCTATTGTCGAGGCCTGCAATAATGCCACTGCTTTGAATGATAAATGCTTTCTGAGCAAATCGGACCATTCGGACTTCCACGATCTACATGTCTCATTCTGTTGATCAAGAAATTCATAGTGAGTGGGCTATATATCACGAAATTTCCTCGAGCTTTAGAAAGTTAAGCCACAAAAGAGAAGAGGTAGTTTACGAAATAAAAAAAGGCAAAGCATCAGAAACTTTTAGGCACGGCCAAGAGGAGACGTTCTGTTTGCTTTCTAAGATAATAGATGGCTTGATTAGCCAGGTCGGCTGGAGCGAAGGCAAAAGATGCACTGGCGTATTTCTACAGAACGCCTTTTTCCTTGAAGACGTCTTTTTCGAGCCACCCCTATAGGCCATTTAGTTCTTACATAATTTAACGAAAAAACTAGCGCAGTGAAGTTTTTAGTGAATAAGGTGATACAACAGGTTGTTTTCAATATTGTGGAAAAAAGGTACAATATTGGAAAAGGTGAAGAATTAATTAAACTGAAAGTGTGAAAGCAGATTTGTCAAAGTACGTTAGTTCCAGCAGTGCTGATGTATGGAAGACGGCTTTTGTCTTTATTCCTTTGTTCGTTTTGATCTGTCTGGTCTGCCCAGCCTCAGGTTAGCTTCAGTTTGTTTTTGTTTTGTTTCGTTCTTTCTTCTCCTTCCTGGGATGCTCTTTCACGAAGTTCCTTCCTGTCCAATTCTACATGCTTAGCACGGTCTGTTTCCCGGTCCTGATTCCGTTCTATTTCGTTTTTGTCTTTCTACAAGCCAGTCTTTATGCTGCTCTCAGTCCAGTTCGCAGGCCCTTCGCTCCACCTCTTTTTTTTTTCAATACCCCATCTCTCAAAATGCCATTTTTGTGAATTCCTCTACTTTTTTCCCCCACCATTCGTCCGTATGTTCTTCTCCCTCCCCTCCCCCCCCCCCCCACAGACTGAACACTATTTCTCTCTTCTCCCCGTTATTCGCTCCATCACTTCGAGCCTTTTTATTGTGAAGACATTACTTTCTCCCTTCTAATAACATTTGTTAAACTTATTGCTCAAAGACCTTACTTCCTTTCATCTTTCCATACCCGCTTATTACTCTCGCTTTCTAACTTTTCTTTCTTTCTTTCTTTCTTTCTTTCTTTCTTTCTTTCTTTCTTTCTTTCTTTCTTTCTTTCTTTCTTTCTTTCTTTATGTCTCGTTCTTTCTCATCTTTCTTCCTTTCTGCCCTTATCATCTCTCATTCATTCATTCATTCATTCATTCATCCATTCAGTCTTTCTTTCTTTCGTTCTTTCTTCATCATCCTTCTTTCATTCTTTCTTTTCCTTTTCTCTGTTTCTATTTCCCCCTCTCTCACTTTCTTCTCATGCTCTCTCCTTTTGCTTTGTTCATCCTTACATCTCTTTCACTTCCATCAGCCAATCCCTCCTTGATAACAAGGCACAATCCATAAAGATAGCACCAACCCGCTATCTTTCTACTTGCTCACATAGTTTATTTCTCCTGTCTGTATCGCTCTGGTTTCTTTTTTCTCTCTCTCTCTATCCCTATCCTCGGGGCTTTCCCGAGGCTCAGTGTGCCACGACAGGTCAGAGAAACCCGAGTTTGCTTGGCGTGAAGACAAGAGGCCGAGAGAGAGAGAGAGTGAGAGAGAAAGAGAGAGAGAAAGAGAGAGAGAAAGGGAGAGAGAAAGAGAGAGAGAGAAAGAATAAGAGAAAGAATAAGAGAAATAATAAGAGAAAGTACAGGAAGAGACATTATTTTGCCATGGCAGCAGGAATATTTATATAACTAGACAGCTTGAAGATTTTGAGATCCAACAGCTGCAAAGACTTTCTTATATCTAGACGTTAAAACAGGTTATGTGCATGAAAAAAATCCTTACATTTAGCAAGAGAAAACGCTAGTGAAAAAAAGAGGACATAATACACACACACACACACACATACACACATACTCGCACACAAATGCACTGCGCTGGCATCCAAGCTATAGCGCAATTCCCTGGGCAATTTAAAAAAGACAGACTACCTACCTACCTATCCAACCCAACCAACCAACCAAGCAACCAAGCAACCAACCAAGCAACCAACAAGCAACCAACCAAGCAACCAACCAACCAAGCAACCAACCAACCAAGCAACCAACCAACCAAGCAACCAACCAACCAACCAACCAACCAACCAACCAACCAAGAGATGGGATGACAACAAACGAGAGTGGACGGGTCTGGAGCTTGAGGACATCTTGAGAAAGGCAGAGAACAAGGAGGGACTGAGGAAGCTGGTTGTTAGATCTTCAGAGGCGCCTCAAAGGACAACTGGTCTACGTGAGCAACGAATGAACCTTCTTTCATTCTTTGCTTGTTCTTCACTTCGTTTGTTTCATTGCATCCCTTTTCTTTTCATCTTTCAATTGTTAAAATGTTTCGCTCCATCTCTCCTTCACTGTAAACGCTCTTGCTCTTTTCTTTTTTACTTCTTTTGAGTTATTTTACTTTTTTCTCTTGTCTTTTCTCTTTCTTTTTTTCTTTCTTCTTCTCTCTTTCTTTTTCTGTCTTTCCTTTTTCCGTGCTGATTTCTTTTTTCGCTCTTTTTTTCCCTTCCTCGCTCTTTTTTTCCCATATATATATATATATACATTTATATGTATGTATAGATGTATATATGCTTATTTCTTCCTACAATTTTATTTCTGTCTTTGCTCTTTTCGTTTTTTCTCCACATTCACTCTTTCTCTCTCTCCTGCTCTCATTCTCTCACGTACTTTCTTTCTTTCCATACGCCTCTTTCCCACATCTCTCTGACATAATATGCCAAAGATATTTTGAATTACATAAATCCTTGGTCAGACAGTAAACCGCCCGTTTTACTCTCACCCTCTCTCTGTCTCTGTCTTTCTTTCTCTCTCTCTCTCTCTCTCTCTGTTTCTCTCTACCTCAGTCTGATCTCTTTCTCTGTCCCCACATCTCCTCGTTTTTTTATTTCTTTCTCTCTCTCTATCCCTCTCTTTCTGTCACTACCGTCTTCGTTCTCATCATATCTCCTTTCTTTCTCCCTCTCTCTTTCTCTCTCTTTCCCTTTCTCTCTATCTCACTCTGATCTCTCCTCCTCTCTCTCTCTCTGTCTCCATATCTCCCCCCGTCTTTTTGCTCGATCGTCCTCTCTCTATCCCTCTCTCCCTGTCTCTATCTCTATCATTCTCATCCCCTTGTCTCCTACTTCTTTCACTCCCGCTCCCTCTCTTTCTTTCATTTTCCACCAGTTTCCCACACCATTCTTCAGTCTAACCCCTCCATCATCCCCCCCCCCCACAGCCCCCTCCTCCACCTCCTCCTACATGTCTCGACTTACTCCTGAGAACTGATGTACCACTAAAATTGATTTCAAAATGAACGGACCTGATATCTGGCTGGGAGGTTTCATAGTGCACCACTAATGACTTCCTTAGCTAACGGGGGCGGCTTCATTAACAACTAATTAGGATCCTGGTGATACGTTGAAGGTATATCTTCCACGAAGAAGTCGATGTGGGGGGGGGGGGAACTGATGTATGTGTGGTAAAATTTATCATCAGAGATGGGCTTTTCGTTACTCATCTGTTATTACACTAACTTCTGTGTTTCCCACGGTAGAGTTTCGCTATGAGATGCTTGTTTTATCTAGTGCTGGTTCATCAGTTCATTCGTTCGTCCATTCCTTTACTTATTCATTCGTTCATTCGTTCCTTCATTCGTTCGTTCACTTTTTGGTTTGCTGTTCATGTAAAGATTAAAACGTTTGTTCACATACTGTTCTTTCGTTCGTTCATTTGTCAACCACTCATTCATTCGATCATTCATTTATTCATTGTTTTAAATTAGACTGTTGAAAGTGGCCAACTTTTCGAATCTTTGTAAATCTTCATCGAGAAAACAACGACAACAACAACAACGACGACGACAACAACAACAACAACAAACAACAAACAACAACAACAACGGCAGAAATCATCGTTATCACCACCATGACTATCATGTTATAAAACGTCTTAAAACTAAAACGACTGTCTAACCAGTAACTAATCAAAATAAATACACTTAGAAAAAAAAACAACAACAAAAACGGCAAAGCAAAAAACAATATGAAGAACTAGATGCTGATCAAATTGATAATACCAGTCAAATTTTAGCCCACTTGGCTCTTCGTCAGTGTAACGAATCATGGTTAAATATATTATTATGTTGGGTACACGTGTGTGCGTATGAACGATTAAACAGATCGTGATTGTATACACTGAGCCTATGCAAGTGTGTGTGCATACGCTGGCCCGTGGAGATGTTGCGTCACCGAACGTGTCTGAGATACTCTACGCATTTTGTGCAGCATGGTGTAGATCTCGTGTGCGCGACTTACGTCATGATGTGTACTACGTCATGATTGTATTTTTGTTTGTTCCGGATGTGACTAGGAGAGAATTCTGTAGCAACAACTTGAAACTTTGAGAAAATTCCAGACGGGCCAGCATCTATATAAGGGCTCATGCAGAGATCGAATTTCAATGCCTTGAGAGGAGTGATAGTAGGATCGGAATTAGACATCTGTCCAGAAGTTTGTATTATTATCAAGCACCTGCAATAAATTCTGTATTGTTTCGACGTTGGAGATTCCTGTCGTTATTTCTTCACCTCTGTGTGCATCTCATCTACATCCACTGCCTGGTCGCCACTTACAACGTCACGACTAACACCCATTCAACATCAACACCTAGAAAGTTCGTGACAATCAGGGCCATATCATCAATATCATCATTATCGTCATCACAGTTCTTAACCACAACATAAAATCGGAAACCTTCTATATTTACCTAATTCACAACACTAAATGAAATGGAAGACTGTGACAGAACTGATAATTGAAAAGTAATTAGCTTGATCGACTATAATTTCTTCTCTTCTCAGCTGATTCAAATTTTTAAAGGCCGCCACATCCTAGTCTACAAAGTAAATGATAATCTTCTCCACAATAATTGCTCCCTATAAACAAGTGAACCAGACCGTTATTTTGAAAAGTGTGGAAAATTGAAAAACTGCTTCAAATAATGTTTGTGTAAATTAGTAAACTTAACTCCATATCTTTGCTCCTGTGTGTGAAGCCGTGATTTATTTTGACAACTCTGCCCGAAGTGGTTAGCATGACTGCTCGCTCGCCGAGTCTGTGTTGTTTTGCTCCAACGATTCATTTGCCCGCACAAGACGGGATCTTACTGGTGTTTTCTTTGGTGGCATCTTGTTTTTGCTTTGTTTCCGTCGCCGATGGTTTGAAGATGATTTTGTTACCAGTTGATGGTTGAAATATATCTAGTTTCCACGAAATTTTGGAGAAAATAACAGAGGATGTTAGTCCTTCTGTTTGTTTGTTTGGTTAATCATCATTATGAGCCCTCTACTCTTTCTTTCTTTCTTTCCTTTCTTTCTTTCTTTTTCTTTCCTTTCTTTCTTTCTTTCTTTCTGTCTTTCTTTCTTTCTTTCTTTTCTTTCTTTCTTTCTTTCTTTCTCTCTCTCTCCAAGCACGCACGCACGCACACATGCACGCACACACGCTCGGACACACACACACAGAGAAAGAGAGAGAGAGAACCCCCCTCTTCTTATGCAATCATTCATACAAGCAGCTGGGCGGATACACAACAGGAGATCACGCAATTTCACCAGCTTTCTTGCTTAAGTGTCTCAAGGTTGTCATTCATTAAGTTGCTTATTTAGCCATCTTTTTTCTGTCTATCCATTCCTCTAATATTCATCCGCCCACTCATCCCTTCCTTTGTAAATCAGACCATGCATCAAACCTACCTTCTATTTAATTCATCCATCCGTCCATCCATCCATCCATCCATCCATACATCTATCAATCCATCCATCCCTCCATCCATCCATCCATCCATCTGTCCATCCATCCATCCCTCCATCCATCCATCCATCCATCCATGCATCCATCCATCTATCCATCCATCTATCAATCCATCCATCCACCCATCCATCTGTCCATCCATCCACCCATCCATTCCTCCACACATCCATTCATCCAATCCCCCACCCTTCCGTCGGTGTCCTTCCCTCTATCCATCTCTCGAATCCTCTCGAATTTCAGCGAATTTTGAAAGACAATAATACAGGCCGTTTACCTTGAGCTGTGAGCAGATGGTCTTCCCAGCAGCCAAACCGTTCTTTCTGAGCCAGTTATGACTTTTGGAGATCGGTCCCCACCTACTTCTGTGTTTGTCTTTCATTAAAATGTTTACGCATGATGGATGAGGCGGAACCGAGGGCTAATCCAAGGAAACGTGAAACAATCTCCAAATCTCCACGGCGGTATTTGCTTTCATCTTCGGCTCACGCTCTTTGATGTGGTGTCAAATGGTTTGTGTTGCGTGAGCGGGCTCAGGCGTCCTTCTGGAATGAAGATTTTAGGAGAAAGGGAGGGGCTTGAAGAGACAGGTTAGGGTATGGGGGATGAGAAGTGCGATATTTGAGTGTGACTGTCATCATTCGAGATGGCACAGCATTCACTGTGACCAGGCTGGCACCTCGGAACATTTTTCTGTTTGTCTGTGTATCTGCCTCTCCATTAGTCTGTCTGTCTGTCTGTCTGTCAGTCTGTCTGTCTGTCTGTCTGTCTGTCTCTTTTATCTTTTAATTTTTTCTTTCTTCTCTCTTTCTGTTTTTTGTTCTTTTCACTTTTTGTGCTTTTTTTTATTTTTTGCCTTTTTTCCCTCTTCCTTTCGTCTTCTATTTATTTCTTCGTCTTTATCCTCTTGCATTTTTCCCTTCCTTTTTTTGCTGTGTTCTTTCTTTTCATTTTTACTTCTGGTACCTGCCATTCTTGGTCCATCTGCAGACTCCATACAGTTCCATACACGTTTCACAAACCCATTCCCACGTGTGAACTTTTACCAGCAGTTCAAACCACAAACAAATAACGTCTTCTGATTTCAGGCGCGGATGAAGCCACAAAAAATGTCTGCCTAACGCCTCCCGCCAAAAAAATAAGAGAAAAATAATCAAAACCAGCTTAAATCCAAACAGATTATCTCAGATGGAGCGGAACACCTTTCAGTTGATGTAAAACATCGCTAGGCTTGGAAAATAATTGTCGCAATCAAAGGATTGGCTTGAAAAGTTGCAGACTGTTTAGTTTGAAATCAGCAGTTTGGGGTTGAAGGTAAAGACTGTGTTTAATTTACCTACCGTTTCGCCATCCTTGTTTATTCAACAAAAGAACAGCGCAGGACTTTTCACTGAAGATTCCCTGTTTTCTTTTCCGTATCGGATTGCAAAGGCCCTCGTTGTACGCTCCTGCCGGTGTCGCAGCAAAAGCTAAGTCCCGGCCATGAACTTAGGAGAATATTTCTAGGAAAATAAATACCGTGCGACAGGGCGAGATGATTGGCTCAATTTTCTGTTTTGTGCTGCCGCGAGTCAGTATCTCGGAGTCATGCCTTTAATTAGGATGTCCTTGCAAACCAGCGAGTGCCAAAAAACAGCCGATTTTTTTTTTTTTTTTATATCTCTTTACTCCAAAAATGTTAGTAGATTCTCTTAGTGGACCAAGGTTTTTATAATGATAATATGTATCAAATTGAATGCACTAACTATTGAGACTAAGTGATTCAAAAAAAAAAAAAAATAAGTGGTCATCTGCGACCAGGTATTTTTCGAATAATCAAATTGTATCGTTTGATTTGATTTTAGATATTGGATTCTAGATTTAATCTACACTGCAGAGGTAAGACCTTTTAGACTAGATCCTGTGGCCACAGGTGTCGTATGATTAGGATTCGAAATGAGAGATAGGGCAAGATAAAGGTTCTAATCAAGATTTCGTTATACTATCAAGATTACTGTTTTGACCAAGTGGTGTAGCAGCAGCCTATCTCAAATTTAAATTATGCTCTGGAAATGGCTATTCTCCAACTTCAGGTCGGGCGTACTCTAACTGCTTAGTATGTTACTTGGAAATGAATTGAAAGATGCAAAGAATAAGAAGGAAACCTTTGATCAGACCGGGACTTTCAGTTCGGCCGGCTCTTTTGCACAAAAAGGGTTAATGAAAAGTGACGAATCAAACAGAACCGAAAGGTTCCAGTAGCAGGCCCGTATACGCCCCCCCCCCCTCTTGCTTTCCAGCCAGCGTGATAATTTTCCAAAATGGCATGGGAATTTAAGATTTTGTGTTCTTTGTCAAATTGAACCAGATAAAATTGGAAGAATATTTGGCTAAAATGTGTGGCGTGTTAGCTCAGTGGTTTGTGCTCCGGCCTTTGGAAGCAGAGGTCGGTGGTTCGAATCGCAACGGGAGCACGTTGTATCCTTAAGAAAGATACTTAACACACGATTTTCCTCAGCCCACCCATCTGTAAAACGGGTACCTGATGTATATCGGGGGAAGTACAGTGGCGCTGCACTCCGGGAACGCGGTCTGAAATGGCCAAGCCAATTTCCCCTCTTGAGGATCAAGGGATGGTACTTCTTTTTAACTTTTACTTTATTTTTTATATTTTCAGTGGTTTTCTTTCATGTGGTTTCTGTTATGTTATACATAACTTTGTATACCTTACCAGCGGTATTACCACTGTTATGACCCCAAAGCTATGAGCTTGCCTCCAATCTATATGGCAGGGTAGATTTAAGCTACAAATTGTATCAGAGGTGAACTTATAGCGATGCAGATTTATGAACGTATGGGGAAGCAATAATCACCAAATGAAATGCTGGCATAAAGGTGAGATGAACGGCGAGGTATGACGGTACCCGGTGATCGGAAGGAATGCCATAATTTCTCTTCCACTGCAAGAGACATAATTTTGTTTTCTCCGCTGCTCTTTTCACGGAAAGACAGAGTTTGTTCGCTTGTTTGTTTGTTTGTTTGTTTGTTTGTGATAGGGTTTAAGGACACATCTGCACGATTACGGCTATATTGTGACTGGCACGGTAAAATACGCTTACACGTCAAGTGGAAGAGAGGAAAGAAAGCGGGACAGAAGACAGGAGCATGGAGAGAGAGAAGAGATGTCTCCCCTGGAATGTTGAGGATAGCACTCCATGAGAAACATCCCGCAGATGGAGGACTTACACCGCCTGCGGGTGGGAGCAGAGAACGAACTTATAAACCCTGGACCCCCGCGGGGGAAGGAAGGCAAAGTAAAAAAAAAAAAAAGATAAAAGTCAGAAAGGCAATGGTAAAGAAGCCTATAGAGCTCTTTTAGATATTTTGTCCACATTTTTAACGTCAGGACATGTGATCTGGGAGGGTCACCTGCTACTCAACACTTTAATAACCTTGGCCGCGGCCTGTCAGAAGTAGGCGGCAGAGATTAGCTCTTTAGAAAGCTGAAAGGCCCAATCAAGTAATCTGAACGACGAGGCAGAGATGGCTTCTATTCTGAGGCCGAGGTAAGCTTAATAGCGAAGTGGAAATAATGTATATGATATAAAGAGAGAGTGGTGAACGTGATGAGGAGACAGAGATGAACTATATAATCTGCTCGCACCCAGTGAAAATGAGACGTATGTCGATTTTTTTTCACTATATTATGAGGTTTTTTTGGTATCATATGGGACCTCATTTCACGGTGAAAAAAATTCTGATCTAGCTTTATTCTAGCAAGAGATATTACTGTCTAGAGAGACAAGGGGGGACCCCCTCAGCATTGACAGAAATTCCCAGAAAATCGAGTTTAAATGAACGGTCGAACGCATGAATCTACATACATTCATACATACCTCACGAAAACCCGATTTTAAATGAAAAAAATATTTATATACCGGGGGTAAAACCGATACCGTTTTGTTCAGAAATGAAGGTACTTTCGATTTCTGCAATAAAAAATAAGTTTGATATCTCCC
>JBCAUA010020780.1:0-26973 GCA_038406235.1 Peronia verruculata | reverse complement strand
TCTGACTGACAACATTCGGGAATGGACAAAGAGAACACCTGTAGAGACCCAAGCCTGGCCCACAACCGCAAAGGGTGAACAGGATTAGTGCAAATTCATCAGAGGAAGCAGTTTGATGACCCCAGATGGAAGTAAGGGCTCAGAGGAAAAAGACAATTAATTCATAAGCAAGATAGCTGTCTTAATTTTTCATTGAGGCCTAAACTGTAAACTGCCATGCATTGAGCACAAATATATTTCTTTAGCAGTCCAGCATATTCTTCACATACCCTAAATCAATAATCCTCTGACTGCCCTCGCAGGGGCCCGAGGTTTGTAAGTAGGTTCTCTGCTCCCACCTGCAGGTGGTGTAAGCCCACTATCAGTGAGGTGTCTCCTATGGAGTGCCATCCTAGACATTCCAGGTGAGACATCTCTTCTTTTTCTCCTTGATCTTGTCTTCTGTCCCACTTTCTTTTCTCTCTTCTTCTTGACGTGTAAACGTATCTTACCGTGTTTGACACAATATAACCTTAATTACTAATTGTGCTGATGTGTCATTAAACCCCGACACAACAAGTCCTCTGACTGCTTTTCATTTCTTGGCTGTATTCTCTTCACATTCTAAACCCCAGAGGTGAATAGGGACAAATGTACATGCATATTAAAAACAGAGCTGATAACTTTTAAAATTTATTGATTCTTATACAGATAGTTACTCCACTGACACAGCCATCTGCAGGTAGCTGAAAGATGTGAGGTCAACATAATGTAACATACAGAAGGAAACATTCTTGTCTTTTGGTTTGAAACTTAGTTTTTTTGTTGTTTTTTTTAACAATCAATTACAACAGAATATGTTTTAGAAAATTTACTGTCATAATTTATAACCAATGCATTTGCAAAAATACATTCTTAAGTAAGGGTGCAATGAATGTACTTGAAGAGTGACACTGACAGTTATGTTTGATATTCTTATGAGTTTCCATCATAAAGGTATATGGATGCAATTGATCCTTTCCATGGGTGTATATGCATGTATATGTATCTAAATTATATCTTCTTCTTTTCAAATCTATGACCAGCTGGAGCCATCAAGACACCTCCTGGTCAGTTGGGCATTAATTTTCTCCATCCATTGCGTTTTATCCATCCCTGAATGGTGTCCATCGACAGTTTCTTCTGCCCACTGTTTTTCGCTTCCCATGTACTGTTTGTTGTGACACAATTTTAGTGAGGCCACCTGATCTTGCTACATGGCCATACTGGTTCAATTTCCTTTTCTTCACAGTTGTGAGGTCTTTCTGAGAGCCACTGTATGATGGCTCTGTATGCTTGCTCATTGACAATATGGTCCATGTATGAGATCAGTACCCAAGATGGTTTGAGTAGCATTTCATTTCCACTGCTGGTAATTTCCTTGGCACTTTGAACCTTGTCTTGGAAGCATATATATATATATCCAGTATCTATAAATGTACTATGAGCACATGCATAGCACGATGGACATTATCATAAACAAAGAGAAATGTATGTGTGCAGGAGCAAATGTCAAAGACTTACCAGAGAAGAGGAGAAAGAGAGAGAGATGCATGAATCAAACAATGTTGCTGGCTTGTCCACCTTTTTGTATTTCAGTGTGTCTTCTCCTCATCTTTCCAAGAGTTTTCAGAAAAGAAAGAATGTTGGACAGAGTCGTGTTAATAATAGTAACAGAGTCTAGACAAACTGATAACACATGAGGAGACAAAATGCAGCAGACAGGCAGGCAGAAAACAGGACAGACAAACGGATAAACAAAAGGCCTTGTAGATAGCGAAAATGACACAAACAGACAAAAAATAAGACAGACATACAAACAGATGGGCACACAAGTACACAGCGAGGGAAGAAAGAGGAAAAAACAGAGACGTAATTTCACCATGGGTCAAACTAACACACAAATGCGGAAGATTACGCCTGTGCATGACGGACAATCTTCATGATCAATGATTAACGGTTAATCTATTCCACGACCGTCGATGATCAATTATAATATCATATAAATATTTTCCTTTTTATCATGTGTGACATCATATCGGTTATGGTTATCGGTTATGGCCTTGACCTTAGTCTATTGTGACCAAAAACAAAGAAAAAGCCGCCACCTGCACTCAGCCTGAGTTTCGTTCACTTGACCTTTGACTGGGGATTTAGATTAAGAAAAACATGGGGTGTGAAACTCAATATTTCACAAATCCATCCAGATCACAGTTTGAAACCAAATATTACCTCATAATGCTCATAATTTAAAATGTTAATTAAATCACAAACAATGATGGTCACTGCACAAGTTAACATTTTGTTCCAACAACATACCACGTGTGGAACATTTGCATTGAGGTGGGGTGGTAGGGGAAGAGGAAATTCAAAGTGTGTGCTCCACGCCTCGAAGTCTACCATTCTGATGATTTTAACCCGAAAGGAATCACAAAAAACAGCCAGAATACAATATTGCCACAGTGATATTAATTTATGTTCTAGAAATGACTGTAGAAACAAATGATATTACAAGTATCAAACGAATTTCCTCTTTCTGTGTTACAGCTATCTAAAACATAATTCACATGAAAAGTACAATAAGTAACATTGCGGCAGATTGCCCTTTCGGCACTTCTAGGGTTAAATACTGAGTAAAACTCAGTGCAGATTTTTTTTTTTGCCTTTTGTTCTCTTTAATAAGAGAGAAAAAGGGTTATATACAGGGGTATGAGAAGGGGGGACACTGGGACGAACACATGTCGGCATTTTCCCCCGAGATCAAAGACACCAATGTAGCTAACTGATGAATGCATTAGCTTCATGGTCGATCATGACCGACAACAAACCAATCTTCATGTCATCATAATCGATCAACTGATTAAGAGTCCATGACTGACATAACCGGTTATCATGATGGATCATGCACAGGCCTAGTGAAGATTTCATAACTGAGAGTAAGACTGAAACAACAGAGGAAGTCACGAGTTCTGGACAAAACAGCACTAAACCAAGATTTATGGTAAAATAAGAATTTATTGCTGTTTTAAAGTTATATGTGATGTAAATCAATATGACAAATGAGGAATGGAAACACAAAAGTGTTTGTGTTTGATTACATCCCATGCTATGCTTTATTGTTATGCTCTCTTGCCTTTGATGCTGAACTGGGAAAAGAAGATCCAACTACAGAGCTGTGATGCTTCTGTAAAATCCTGGGTATCAGCTACATAAAAAATGTTATCTATGAATTAATAGAGAATAAAATAAAGTGAATAAAACTATACATATGATCTTACTGAAAATTGCTTGCCCTGGGCTTTGTGCTGACTATTCCTTTACTGCCTCAGAGAAGAAATCAAAAACAAATAAAAGTGAGTCCAAAGTCTAGACTCACTGATACTACATTCAAAGCATATACAGTGGTCTCCGCCTAAGAACCCTCCGCCTAAGAGTCCGGTCCATCTAAGAACCCGCCCCTACTGCGAAACGGAATTTTTCCTCTATAATTTACCCCTCTAAGAACCCGCACTGGGTGCTCCCAAATACAAAAATCTGTCTAAGAGCCCTGTGTCAGACCAAAATACCTGAGTACTTATGGGGTAATTCCACATCATACTGTCCACTTGAGAGAATGCACAGTGCCAGATGTACAGTAAAATGGGGACGGGGGTGGAGGGAACAGGTAGACAAAGGAATGGAAGTGATGGTTGATGTATGACTGCATAATCAGCCCACGTTGTCGCCTAACCCATAACCATTTCTTTGTTTGACAACACGTGGGACAGGACTTGTGGTTTGCTTTGTGTATAAGGAGGTGTAAGTTAGCCTCCTGACTGGTCAGCTGTTTTGCTACTTTGGTCGGTCTGTAAACACTTGAGTCACTCGTGAAATTATCCATGGGCTAGCAAAGCAATATCATATTTTCAACAATGATACTGTTATGTGAAAACTCACACGTCATTAAACGCTGGGCAATATTGATATAACTATATGCTAAAGAGATCCGGAATCGCTAATCTAATTATAATATACACACAGGGAAGAGGGCTGTACTTATTGACATAGATAAATCTTTAACTAACGGTAACAATCAACTAATCATAGTAATGAAGACTATATGTAGTCAGATGGGTTGTGAAACTTTTCAATTCTCCTGAGAACCCGTTCCCCTAAGAACGTGCTTTTTTTGTCTCTTGACGACCGGGTTCTTAGGCGGAGTCACTGTAATGAACAAGTCCAGTTATTTCAAAACTTCAGTCTCACCACTCACTATCTGCATTTTCACTCCTCAAATGGCCCCTCATACAACAATATTTCTCTAATGAAATTAATTTCAAGCACCATATGAATCGTGAAATTCATGTGAAGTTAAAATCAAATGGTCTGAAATCTGTCTTAAAACTGGCAGCCATGGCCTTCTCTTCCTCCATGTCCAACTTGCAATTTCTCCAGTCGACCCTTTCTGGCATGTTGAGAATGGCAGGCTCACATAATGCTTCCCTGACAATGAAGAATATTGTAATTATAGTACATATTCAATAGGCAGGTTTATAGGAAACAAAAACAAGAAAAAAAAAAAAAATAAAGGGAGAAATGTTGTACAGGAGAACATTTATCTCACTGTCATAATAAGTAAGTGACCAATACACAATTTAGTGTTTTATTACTTTTCACTACGGTCGGGGACCAGCTGAGATAACGACAGGAGGTTGAAAACCTTACTGTAACTGTACCTCTGTCATATGGTATAATGAACAGATGCTGGGATAAACAACACAAGAGGTGGGATTAAATTAATAATATCATTTTCCTAAACAATATATTTCCTACAGATGTCCAAAAGATCCACAATACAATCATTAAAGCTAATTCATCACTACAACATAATGCCAACATTTATGGACATGTATGTCTGTTAAATACTAAATATGGACGGACTTGCAACACCATCACTAAACAAACACATTATTATGATGTAAATCACCATAAATCACACTTACTCAGTACAAGTGTTTAGAATTCATCTAATTGTAGGTGGCAAATGTTGCAAAAATTGGGTGAAATGAGTCCAACATCAAATTTTTCATGTGTGCTGTATAATCATTATTACTGTCAAAGACTAACTCTTCAGACTCTCTGTCTGGAGAAAGCCTCCCCCCCCCCCCCCCTTTTGACATCAAACTCATTATACCAGTATGTATGATATATAACAGACTATAAAAGTGATGAGATGTACATGATCTTTTGCTTGATCTAAGGAATAGAGAGCTACTGACAAACTGATCAGATACACTGACTCGTGCATCTCTGTTGAGGATTTGAATGGAGTGTCAAAATTCAATGACTTTCCATTGATGTAAGAAGCTGATTTTTGGATGAAGCGAGTGAGTGAATGACTGAATGAGTAATGAGTGAGCAAGTGAGTGAGTGAGTGAGTGAATGAGTGAATGAGTGAAAGAGTGAGTGAGTGAGTGAGTGAGTGAGTGAGTGAGTGAGTGAGTGAGTGAGTAAGTAAATGAGTAAATGAGTGAGTGGGTGAGTGAGAGATTAAGTGATGGGTGGGTGAACATGTGGGTGAGCAAGTGAGTGAGTGGGCAGGTGAGTGAATGAATGAGTGAGTGAGTGAGTAAGAGAGCATCTGTGTGTTGTTGAGTAATGCATTTTGCAACCTTTTTCACTGTCCATTTTCATTTTTCAAATACCTTACAGTACTGTGTACTGGATTCCCGTGCTAAAGAAATTGCTTTTTTTTTACCTTGAATGATTCATCTACATGGATCACAGGTAATTTATGAAGACCTTCAGCCAAGATTATCCAGATCTTCCAAATGCAAGCACTATGATTTGATTGATATCCTCGTGATCATTACAATTCTGTTTAGTTTCTTTGATACTACCACTAACTCCATATGGAAGCTTCTGTTTGACAGTTTCAACATGCGAGGTGGAACTTCTAACAATGCAATCTACACTGAAATAACATGAAGACCAATCCTGATTACAGATACAATATACAAATAATAATATACTAATGCATATGTGACCCAAAGGGTTATAAGATCAACAATGACAATATTTCCATAAATACATTTTTGGGGTATTTGAACGGATATAAGCATAATTTTGCAATCATGCTGAGGTTGACTAATGACAAGAATATAAAAGCTTGTGTAGTTTGTTTTTTTTGTTCAATTCAAGCGCACTACACCTGCATATTAAAATGGCAGAGAACCATTTAACAGATGGTGGTGATATAATTCTGTCCATATGTTTTTATAAGACATGATAAGACAAGATAAAATAAGATCAATTTATCCCCAACAGGAAATTCCATCCCCTGATAAAACCCAGTATATATGCAAGATACATTCAACATAAACAGACATACAAATTACGTGCTGTTAAAATCAGACAAGTACCTTCCAAACTGTAGGGGAAAATGCTTTGAGATTCTGTGCAAACATTTCTCTCCAGTGGGGATTTCCACATAAAAATATGGGGCTCCATCTGGTACTATCTGCAGTAGACAAGATTAATGAAACAAAATGATAGTGATGAAACCATTAGGTCCTATAACTGACACAAATAAATGACGTTTTCTTGAGATGAGTACGGTATCTTGAAACATAAGAGTTATGTGTTATTTAGCTCCTTGAATTAACACATTGTCATGTTACTGATAGAAAACTGTTATTATTAGAAAACAAAATCCCTAATCTAAATCGGTTGTGCATATCCCCCATTTTTATGTTTCATATGTTGAAAACCACAAACTTGCCGGGATTACAAAATAAAAACGATTATCACAAGTAAAACCTTATGGTCAGTAAATCAGATCAGACAAAGTTGTGCAATTGAAAAGATTTGTGGCCAAGTGGAAAGATATGAACAGCTTGCCATACTCTCACACTCTCTAAAAGTCATAAAGACCAATCCACTAAGTTAAGGTAGATTCCCTTACAAAGCTATTTAGGTGGCATATCTCGATCAAACATCCATCTCATCTTCCCTGTAGCTTATTGAATTCTGAGGCCCTATAAAGAATAGCTGAACATGATTAGGGGACTAATAATGAAGCTATGTGTAGCAGTAGCTCATATAAGGGCACCCTTTTCTCCTGGCAGGTAACATAACAATTCTCCAATCGTAAACTTTGCAAAATAAATCAAGGCTACCTTTGTTCAAATTTTGCCTGAAGAGGCACAAGGTCCTTCAGAAATAAATTCACGATCAAGTGCTTTATTTAACAGATCTGCAATACCCAGCTGCATGTGAATCAGTTTTTTTTACTTAATGCATATGAATCCACCAAAGTGATCTGAGCCAATTTGCAGGGCTTTCTCATTCCAGGACTCACAATCTGACCTACAGGCTACTAGTTGTGACACAAGTGGACAAGATCAGGAGTTTGCTGACCTGTTTAAGATCTGAGTGTTTGGGTATTTCAGCCAGTTCTATTGATTCAGCTTCTGCACATGCCATGAATGTGTCTTTGACATCAACAATGGAGTTCTGAGGCACTGGCACCACCTAGAAGAAAAAATGGATCAACTGATTTGACATTATTTAACATACTGGCGCAATCAAAACCATACATTGCCTCTGACAGATAAACATATATATTCAAGTAACAAGCATTTGGTTGAATACTGATCAAATCTATGTAATAAATTTGGCCATGCATATTAACTCTTTGACTACTTAATTAATTTTTGGGTCTCGACTGCATTTCAAGGTGGCTGCCTCGCAGGAGATATACATCTAAACTGGTCAATTTCAGGCATTTTGTCAATTTCAATTAGAGCGTCTTTTATAAAAATCAAGAAAAAGAATGGAGATTATGACAACATAAAAGTTAGAAGACTTGTTATTAGGATAGGTGAGTTATAAACCTTTTTTCATCATAACCCCTAACTAAACTAGATCTAGATCTCTGTTTTTTTTTTTTAATTGCATATTCAGGGTCATCTGCCGGCTATAGATCTTAGTCTAAATAGTAAACATTATTGTCACTCAAACTTCATGCTGCCAACACCACTAATTGCTTCATTAGTAATATTAGTCTTTAAGGACAATTGTAAACTCTCGGCGTAGATGGGGTATGCATGATAATTATCGCTGCCCATAGTCACCCAACACTTCAACCAGATTTTGGTGACCGTATTCAAAATATTTTTTTCGCTGGAAGTGTTCTTTGTTTCTACATTAACTCATAGTTTGTTACACTTTAGTACTTGAACCCACTCTGTTATGACCTTTAGTGTGTGTACCCGGTATTTCTGACAACAGCCATAAATGCAAATAATTTACAGAAATTTTGATGCCATAGGTCGCAGAAGTAGTGTGAATGGTGAATCGTGGAGAAAAGCTGGTCAACATTTCAACTGTGACCTGAGCCAATGACAGCTAAATACCTAGAACATACTAAAAATCACATTTATGTCGATGAGTATTTTTTCAATCAAACTATCTGACAATGCTTAAAATCTAGATCACCATTCTCATGCCATCTGCTAAAACCCTTGAGAGTTGCAAATATAAATTATACATGGTTCAACTGACAGTCTTGTATTACATGTTTTATATAATTAATGAAATTAAGTAATAAAATTACCTTTCAAAAACTGATTAACTAGGGAACATAAGTAATATTTCAGATGAATTGCTTGATACCATGTTACATATTTCATAGAGTTGAAAAAATCTGAATCTAGATATCTGCATGCTATATGGCATACCTGTATTTGTAAATGTTGTGTCCTGAAATTCCGCTCAAAGAACACCACTCCTTTACTTTGTGATTTGAACAGCTTCCGCAGGCAGTTTTTATATGTGCCAAATCAAGTTAGGGAAAGCATCAACTGACCATAGCAAAACAAAAATTACAAAACATCCAAACATTCACAGATGCAAGCATATCCCATTTTTGACATTTGGCAAACAGTCTTGTCAAGACACATAACATATTTTCACACTAATCATAAAATGGCTGCTGTGAAAAGGAAAACAAGTAAAACTTGCAAAATATTACAGACATACCGACAATCAAAACTAGGAACACCCAAGCTTGATCATAACAGCGTGGGCAAAATTTTCAAATTAGAATTGATTTTTTCCTTTTAGTACCTTCAGCATGTTCAGCAAATAGGAAAAAAAATGCTTAAGTAATCTGACGATTATTCAACTTCACAGAAAAATTGAAAAATGTTCTACAGCCACAGACATCTATCATCCATAGGTCTAATTTATAAAAGGCATTAATGCTTACAACAAAATTTACACTGCACATCAGTAGCTCATAGACAGCCATATCCATGTTGTGCTTCAACATATAAAATAGTAGACATACGTAATATTTTATTTTGTTCTGTCGTACCTCAAACTATTACAAAAAAATGCAAGCATTTTTCTCAGTATTTTTCTTTTGTATTATCAAAACTATCAAGCTAATAGTATTTCGGGTGAAAAATCTAATATTAAATCAACTACCAAATGTATCATGATATCTCAAGATGATCTGGGCCATAACCAGAGAACGAGACAGGCGCTGGGTAATCTATGCACTTAAGTATAATACAGGATATTGATCAATCTGCTGTATGACATCTTGTGGACAGGACACCAAGGACTGGTGGTGATGGACAGGCAGAATTAGGACATGGTCTGGTACCAAACCTCCCTTTGCCAGAGCTACATAGGCCTGTGAGGAGAGAATAGAAGATTTCTATCAAATTCACAGTTATTCAGCTTGAAATATGATCAAGTTACACCCCCGTTACATTGGACCTCTGGCTGACCATGTGTTCGCCAAATCCCATCCTTAACTCCAGTCCTTCTTTACACATAATACTTGAATTAGTCATCGGCAGATGGGCTGTACTCATAAGTACAATTCAACTACAAAGGGATGTCAAGCTTGTCACTTGGTACACACACATACTATAGAGATAAACATTCAACTCTATGGACCAAGCCATTTAATGAAGGGGTGTACTGACATTCATATTCTAGTATCACAATGTAAACTGTAAGCTATCACCCCTCGGGCCACATGGATTTAGATCTTTCTTCTCAGATCAGAAGGGTAGCCTTGGACTTCTAGTGACTACAAAGAAATGTGTACAACAGGTTTAATACTGTTACTGGCATAATACTAGAACATGTGAGCGATCTGACATGAAAATAAACAGATATCTAAGCTGTTTTAACTTTCTTACTTTCACCCTTAGTAGTTTTATCACCGGTCAGTGAGAAACTGTTGAGCAGGTCATTTAATTGGGGGTATCTACCTATTATTCAATAAGGAATAACAAACTTATTTGATGCGCGCCCCCCCCCTTTCCCACATTATTGTTTATGTTGGATTACAGACTTATAAGGTCATTAAGAGAAATAAGCCAGACGGCTTTTGATTTCTGTTCTTTTCTCCATCTAACAAGAATTATGCCCATCATAATGACAGTTTCACAAATCTGGAATCAATAAACCTCTGAAGTTTCAGTCATATGGCAAGAAATACCACAGAAATGTCACTGTCGTACCATAAAGCAGAAAGTTACCTTTTGTGTACTTTACAGGTTAAAAAACACATTTATGCTGTCAAAGATAAAGAACAAAAAAAAAAGCTAGATAGGGATGAAGATAATTAATGCACTGTATTAAAGTTATTGATAGTTTTTGTAATTCATGTTGACAAATTAATAGCTGCAGAAGTTTGCTAAAAAAAAGTAATTAACCCTTAAAAAACTAGAAGCACCAAAAATGATCTATACATCTAAACAAACAAACTAGGAATATATTCATTAACTCTAATCCTGCACATCATGTGTATTATGTTGTAAGAAAACTCTCTTGTTAGCATGCATCACTTATTTAAACAAACTGGTCTTTCCCTGCTATGCCTGTCACAGCGCTATGATACTTCTCACCTTATTCACAAATATTAGGTTCTATTGGACCCAGTTTCATCAAAATGTCACATGATAGGTGTAGTTTCATCTAAGTACAAGATCTTTTAATAGTCAACCTTTTTCTTTAAGAACAAGAGAGTGAGAAAGTCCATAGTTAGAGCTGAATTCCAGCAATGCACAGCAGACAGACAGAAAAACAGAAATCAAAAAGTCACATGGTCCACTCAAAGCTTCCCATGTGGTCTGTAACATGCAAATGGTGAAGGTGGAGGGGAATATCAAAGTTTGTTCTGTTATTCCTTACTCATTAATGACCAGACACCTTCCCACCACTTGGAGCACTCTGTGTTCTGTAATTATATATAAATGAAAGTAAAAAAACAGTCTATGCATCTTTAATTTACATATCAGATAGATCTCTTGTGCTCTTATGACGTGAATGCGTTAGATCACTTGTACAGTTTCTTTGTAGGCCCTGAGAGTGAGACACTGGCTGTCTGATCTAAAACAATTGGTCTAACTCAACATGTGAGGGTAGTGATATCCTAAAGTTCACTCTGAGACACTACTTGAATATAGATTCACCTGTTGTGTCAAATGATTCCGTCCAAAAGAAATGGTCTGTGTATCAGAGGTGACAAACTTCACTTCCCTATATAAATGACATGCATTTGTGAGTTCAGTTCCCCTTACCGATGACTATATCATATATCATCATATATCATATGTGAAGAAAGGGTGGGATTAGGGGAGGGATTTGAGAAAGCACATGGTCAGTCAGGATTACTAACATTTATTATCATGATTGTGGATGGAGTTAGCTGAGTCAAAACGAAACAACCTGAGATTACATACTAGCACCAGCCATCCAGATTGACAGGTTGGTGGCTCATGATGGTGGAGCCTTCAGCCCTCTGACTCAGTCGCAACTCTAGAGTGCAATTGATCACTATAAACCCTTTGCCAGCACAGCACATAACAACAATAATTTTAAATTTTAGATTCAACATGACAGACTATGGCAATCTTTATGAAAAAATGTATCTGTACTTTCAAAAGTTCTACTCAACTCCTTTTATCATGGATAGCACATCCAAATACTGACCAAAAAATACAATAAAGCTTTCAAATTGTATAATATACCTATATGTGTTTCAATTCTAGCTTTTATTAACTTTCAAGACCAAAGTGTGATTGAATCAAGTGAATGTGAACATATTATCATAAAATATGAACAAAAATATGGAACTGTCCCTGAACTGCATTGGCTTATAAGTAAGAGAAAATTTCTGTAGATGTCAGGTTTACTTTTCAACTTCACTGCAGTAAAATATACATGGTATGTTCACAATCAACTCATCACCCATTGTCCTTTTCTCCCCTTTGATGCAACGTTCCAATTGCTGACTGTGGTTGACAGTGCAGAATCTTTCTTTAGACACCGCAACTTGATGATTGACAGATGAGATAGCAATGTAATCTAAAGCAAGTGAAAATCTGTTTCTTCATGCAACAATAATTAGTAACACTAAACAACAGTCAACGCTTCTCATTGCCTGTGGGTATGCAGAGGAAGGGCACCTGTTGGTTCATGCACAGTAGGTGGGACTGAGTGCGACTGATGCTTATTCGAATCCTTTTATGAGTCTAACTTATTGTTACTGGCACTCCTTAGAAATCAACATATTACACTTATTTACTCTCTTAAGAAAAGTGCAGTGCTATATCATCTTGGTTCTTACCTTACCTCTTTGCATCATCTTATCCTATCGTAACTTACCTTATCACTAACGCTGACGACAAGATGTTTCTCAACATCAGGACTGCCCAGGCAGAACCAGCATGGGCCAGTGGGTTGAGCTGGGAAAAGATGATTGAAAAGCATAAAGTGATGACAGCCTCTCTGAGCAGGTCCTCAAACAAACATAGTCTCAGATGGAACCAGCTAATGCAACATTATTTTCATACAGCAGCCTACTGCAACAGGGTACACATTTTTTTCATTGAAGAAAAATCCTCTCTATTATCCACTTCATAACTATTCTTAACTCTAGAACTGTGACCCAGCCTAAGGGGTACAACGCCCTGTGGCCCTACTTGTCTGGCTTGACAATCTGGATCTCAGTGCTAGCGCTTCACCTCAGGGTGTTTGTTCTGACTATGGAGACTCTGCCTTCGCTTTAGAGTGACACAGTGCAGGCCCAGATTGACCACCTTACTGACCAATGTCTTCCTCTAATCCCTCCCCTAACTCCACCCTTTCATCACATGCAATAATATTTGCAATGAGCCAAAGGTAGAGAAGGAATTGTATCTACAAAGAAATGTCAATTTCTTATGGGTGCCAATTTCATCACCCCTCGTCCCACAGACCATTCCCATTACAAGTTTGCTCATAAAATGATGTAACTGATTGGACAAAACCACTTCACATAGGGGTGTATTTACGTTTATGTTATAGAATCTCGGTGTAAACTGCAAGATATCATCCCTGTGACATGTGGACTTGGATTATTGTTAGATCAGACCGGCTGATGTTGACAGGGCGGCAGTGACTGCAAAGAAATCTATATAAGTGATCTAATGATGACACAGAGCGAGAGCACAGTAAAGCTATCTGATATATAAACTAACAGATACATAGGCTATTTTAGCTTTCATTTATAGCAATTATAACTCACTTGTACTCTCAACAGCTTGATTGCTGGTCAATGTGCAACTTGCTGAGTGGGCCAAGTGGTCAGGGGAGTTTGCTATTACTAATATGGTATAAACTAAGAGACTACATGTAATTGATACTATCTCGCATCATATAGTTTCTTTTGATTGTAGTTTAAGACCACTTGAGAGGACTTGAGTGGGCCATGTGGCTTTTGCTTCCTGTTCTCCTTTGTTCAAGAAAATTTCATCTTTGGGCATGGAATTTCTCACTGTTCTATTAGGTAAAGTTTCCTTTACCTTGTGAAGGAATGTCTGTTGAGCTGCATGTGCTTATTATGGTGATAATTTAATAAAACTGAGGCCAATAAACACCAAATTAAGAGACATGGGGAGAAATACCACAGCGCATCAAGGAGCCCCCATGAACAAACACAGGCATTGCGCGCTGAGATTCGCTTTACCTGTTATATAAATGCAAGACACACGGTTGCAGAGTTAAAATAAAAAATGGAAAAAGAAGTGAAATAATAATCCAATTCATCAATAATCAATCATGAAACAAACCAAGTGTCAACTCAGTCACAGTTCACACAGCCACTCGATCAAATTTACATATTTGAATGTATCATTCTTTATACAAAACATTCTTATCCAAAACTACAGCAGAACCTAAAGCAGATGGAGCTGACCCACAAAGAATCATGCTAAAAACAACAGCAAAGCACGATCCAAGTTGCAGGAACCATTGATTTTAGAATACATCAATTCAAATGAAGGTTTAACAGATATTCATACAGGTTTTAAGCAAATACAATAAGGGTGAAATTTAACAAAAATTTAACAACTGTGCTGCTGCCATGGAGCTGCATTCAGAAATGAGGCAGCAGTGGTGACCCGAAACAGAAAACAAAAGAGCAATACCCTTGTCAGATTGCAGCAACATTTCCTGAGTCTGCCCTCTTCTGATGATCTTGATATTTTTATCTATATAAGCTTCATGATATTTTTATCTATATAATATGCATGTAAGTGTGAATGTATCTTGCAAATAGATTGTGTCTCATCAGCTGTGAATGGAATTTCCTTTTGAGGACAGATAATGTTTGTCTTAATTATCTTATCTCATCATCTACTCATCTATAGATCGTTGACTTATGACGTTTCGCTTCTGCGTCCGCCCACCATTCTATTGTTTGCATTTCAAACACGGAAGTAAATCACTTATGACGTGTCGCTTCTGCGTCTGCCCATCAAAAATTCGCATCCAAACACAGAAGTAAACACGAACGTGGAAAGGATCTATATACATTCATGACAAATATAACTTAAATTTGTATGTTCCCAACATCCAACACATAACATTGACACACTTACGTTCTTTCCTTGGTCTTTTTTCATGATATTCCCCATCTCGTCCTCCTCCTCTCCCCCCTCCCCTTCCCCTGCCATGATCCGCTCCTCGTTTCTTGCCTCTCTGTTCTGGACCTGCCTTCATGTCATAGAAATACTGCTGTCCTTGGTCATCCTGCAAAAATACCAGAAAACTTTGTGGGAGACCATCACAATAATGTAGGACATTTTTAATTGAACTTCATACATTTCCTCAAATCTTGAAATGTTGCATGTAAAATATGTGTTGAATTTGAGGTGTATTCAACTGTTTACGTGGTCTTCTCCTTCTGTTATTCCAGAATCACTTTCTTTCAAATTTCTTAAATTCAGATGCTTTCTCTACTACGAAACAATGAAGAAAAAACAAACAAAACCAAAAAGAAAAAAAAAAGCCATTTTAATCATTCTATAATGCAGGAAAATTTCCAGATGTGCACATCATTTTATAGTAAATGGATGTAACTTTCTTGCCAAACACAACAACAATTTTGTATACATTCAATTTCCTGGACAACAAAACCTGGTGCTGATATATCCACTTTCAGAACTAGTAGAAAAGTCACAAATGTGAAGTGCTAGTAATTCCAAGTTACCTGTTTTGATGTCAACACTTGTGTGGCCATGTAAGGACATTCTGTGACGTCATCAGGCTGTTTTACCAGTTCTGAGGGGTCTATCTTACTGACAGGCACAATGCTGAATGCATAAAGATACTGTGGAAAAATGTCATCAAAAATAGTGAGGAACAAAAAGACATAGATCTGCATCTATAGATAATGTTCATTGTAGATCTACACAAAATTGCCAAGCAATGAACATTACCTATAGACATTCCATGCACTATCAAAATGTTTGTGAGAAAGTTGAAATTTAGTTGGAATGTGAATTAAGCAAAATAATCCGGGCATGTTGCGAGCTTACCACCTGAAATGCCAGTAGTGAAATTTTTAAAAAAGTAGCTGGGTGGAATATGGCTGCTAGAACTGAAAAGGAACCAGTTGCCTGTCACAAAACCATATTAGTGACCCAAAAAAGATAGATCTAACTTCACTTCCCTCTATATAGACACAAGAGGACAGACAGAAAAAGGGCAGACTATTAGGTTGTGAACAACTATGGATTTCAGTTTGAATATCACAGCTCATCAAGCTGATCAAGGCAACCTTAACAGAAACAAAGAACAGTCTTATTGTTATCAGTAAAGTCAATATCCCCAAATCTTTAATAATATATTCCATTAAGAATTGGTATCAGCAAATTCGATGTCTCCAAATTTCAGCAGTATATCCCATTTGAAGATTACATCCATTGATAAAATCAAAACACCAGTGATGAATTTGCAGTTATATACCTTCTGCTTCTCTTTGTTAGCCACATTGGCCAAGCCTATAAATCTCGTTGTATGCTGGGCAGCATCTAGAAGTATTTGGTGGTTTCTGTAGGATGAATTACAAAAAAGCACATCAATACGGGGACAAAAACATGAATAATTTATGTCCAGCACATCATACATAAGTCAGTACATGTAATAACAGAGATGTCAGACCTAAGCAAAAAATATGGACACTTTGAAGTCCATGTGACCATACATTTACTGAAGTCATCTATGCATTTTATAATAAAAGATGACAATTAGGTGTTGTTCTTTTTTTCTCTCATCAGAAACATCTATGCATCATTTATTTTTCATGTTGATTTTAAATACTGTTTCACAACAGAAATCTGATGGCTGGTAAAAATACTAGAGTTTACAAAAACAAAAGTCTAAGATCTAAAACTATTTGTAATACATCTAATCAACTTCAAATAAAGAAGTTTCGTGTAACAAAACATTTAAAAATAGCTATGTGAAACAGTTCTTGTATATTTAATTAGTAATATTAAGAAGTTTTTCTTTGAGAATGAAATTTTTTAACTAGACAGCATTGATTTCAAGAAAATGTATCTATTTTTACATTTTCTTTCTTGGTTTCTGTGCTATGCTGATATCAAGCAACTTGCCTCATCCAAGACCATCATGAAAGAATGATTAGAAATATTTCACCCCAGCTGCTCACGTCATGACATATATAATGTCCACAATTTCAGTGAAGAGCATTTGGGATAAATAAGTGATTTATGTGTCATATCAATGTGGTCACAGACACCCATACAAAGTTATATAATATATCTATGTCAATCGCACATGTACTGTCATGACCACAGGTGCAAACACATCAACTTGGTATCCTTAGAAGATATAATTTAGCAGACAGATTCACAATACTAAGTCTCTTGCTATGTTGTTGTTGTTGTAGGTGTTAGCCAGGATACTTACTAGCATCACACCACTATATACCATGGACTGAAGAGCACGCAGGAAAAAATCTTGCACATTACAGTTTTGGATTGTTCCACAATGTTGAATTGAAAAAGGATCCTTCTGAAAGCACTGATAAGATGTGTTGTAGAATGTGTGAGGTGCCATCACTAGTGCTGTTGTTGACACTGCTGCTGTTGTTGTCACTGCTGCTGTTGCTGTCACTGCTGCTGTTGCTGTCACTGCTGCTGTGGTTGTCCCTGCTGCTGCTGCTGTTGCTCATGCTGTCTGTGTCACTGTTGGTCCTTCTCAAAGAGTAGCTATTGTCCTTGGTGTTGCTGATGCTAGGGTTGTTATCACTGCAATTGCTGCAGATGGCACTAGTTGGGGAGTTTGCTTTGCCTATACGAAAGAGGTAGCTCCACAGGATGAGTGATTTCTTGTTGCATCCCAACTAACTCAGGATGGGTCTTTCTCAATGAGTGAGGACAAACACTAGCTGAGCAGCAGCATAGTATTTCAGATTGTCTGTTCAATCATTCTTCACCACTGAAGCCTTTTAGAGTAGCTTTTGCACTGTCAAGAGAAATATTGACTCAGTTTGATCCTTCTATTTCCGTTATTAGCAAGCCAATCAGGCACTTTGTTCCTTGGCTTGTTGACTTGGGATCCAATGACTGTGGACTTGGGTGATGTCTTGGCATGATAATTCTTTGAACGATCCTGTTCTCTGTTGCTTCACATTTGGTGGTGTGTGTGTGTGGGAAGGGGGGAGGGTGTGGATGGTCTGTGTCTGATGGTGAGAACACACTTGAGAGTCTGGATCCATGTGGCTTTCTCCATCTGCACAAATGTCCTCCAAGTATGCCACAGCTTTCTTTATGGCAATCTGCTCTCCTCTGAAGCCGCTGCCTAGCTTCCCAGAAGCAAAGGACATCATGGTTTCCTCTCCTATATATAACCTCCACTACTACAGTTTTCTGTCCCCTTTTCCTCTGCACCATGTGTAAAGGGAGACCCAGCTTCGTCTCCATATAAAAGAGTATGGCATCCAGTTTGATCATGTCTCAAGATGGGTGAGTCAATCTTTGAAAACAGGTGACATTCAAATGCCAGCGTGGGTCTCAGGTTGGGAATCTGGGATGAGTCTAGCTTCTAAGGTGAGATTTTGGCCTTGTTCCCTCCATGTTGTGTGGACAACAGACATTGTTTTTTACTCTTCAGGTAAGAATGGTTTAATTGGATTGTTTGATGGCAAGCGAGAGCTCACAGCAATTTTCATCACTGCTCATGTTTTAAGCAGGACAAGACCAGCTTCACGGAGTGGGTGATTAGTATTAGTGACTATTGTGCATCCTGTGATGATCTTTGCGGCTCTGTTTTGTTGTTGAAGAGCCCCCATGTTTGTTTCGACAGAGGGCCCATCCATCCCTGAGTGCCGTATTCAGCTGAAGAGGCACTGAGAGCATCGTACAGCGTCCACAGATTCTCTTTCTCTGCTCTCAAACTTTTTCTAGCTTATCAGGTCAGGATGTTGAGTTTGCTGACCACTTCTTGCAAAACTGCTTGTACATGGTTCTTGAAAGTCAGACTCTGGTTGTACCTTACATCCAGGAAATCAGGGCTTCACTGAATGTGGCATGGCACTGGTGATCATGGTCTCATTTGCAGCCTCATGTGTTAGCATCTGTAGCACATCTACTATTGCCAGCAATTCTACATTCTGTTTCACTATCTTCCATATCCCCTCTTCATCTAATTTAACTGTTGAATGTGAAAGTGTTCTAAGCTTTCCTATTTCTTTATCATAACCAAGATTTTGACTTACCATACATTGCTTAAGTAAAAAAAAAAACCATCACTTTTCTAAATTTACTCAGCTCAAAAATCCACAGAGCCTATTTACCTGTAGGGCTGTCTTTCATAAAAGATCCCTTGTAGTCCAGCAAAGTGATAACGTGGTTTCAGAATTCTGGCTACCTCTGCAATACATGCTGAGCTGGGGAACTTTGCCACTTGATTGTTCTGCAAAGGAAAGTAAAATGATTCTGAGAAAGCCTGATAATGACAGTGGCTCACTTTCCAAACTTTTCTTGAAAATATTTTCACCATAATGTAACAAAGTGAAAGAGAAACACCCAACTTCCAAACCACAAGAAACAAATTCAATTGGCTGACAAATTACAGCAGAACAAGACATCTTATTTTTGTTTTCACCAAGGCAATATTATCACCATAAATAACATGATTTGAGAGACTCTCAATATATAAAAATTAAATACAAAGTCAGAAGTTTGACATCTCTGAAACAAACATGACAGATATATTCAGTTGTCCTAGAAGAACCTTATTAGGCGAGATGAAATGGTACTGTTTAAAGTGAAAAATAAATGAAAAACCTTCACAACTTTCACAAAGATTCAACAGCATAGAAACACTGACAACCATATTTAATGGACAAAATACTTTATAGATACAATGGATTTTTTTGTGTGAGGATTTAGATGTATCCCTTGAATAGCAGTAATTAGAGGTGGCCAATAGTGCAGCAATCATGTGTGCCCAATGCACCACTGGATCCACTTCCAATTGTGAACTAACCCAGGATGACAGCTCTTCAGGAGTGCCCTTACAAATTCATTTACAAAAGATCCAACATAATAGAGATATTCAGACCAAAAATAGCTTCACTGTTGATACAAAAAAAAGAAAAACAATAAAAAAAACCCACAAAGATTTACACATTCAGCATATCTCAAGTCCTGAAGTGATTCACAAGTAAAAATATCTGCATGAAACAAATGCCTAAAACTCTCACATGCAATGTAGAGCACTTCAGAGAGCACTTCACTATGATGAACTCAGGAAGAGAATACTTAGATCTGCCTCGAAGTGAAGTAATGATACATACTGATGTGATATGATAATGAGTATGTTTTGGACAAATCAAAAGTTTATACTAATCAACCAATGAACTTACTTTTTACACTGGTATTGGAATAATGAAAGGATAAACTACTGTCACATTATATATATAATGCTGCAAAAAAAAAACCCATCAGACTCACCAAGGAAGTACCATATTTGTCCACTCCCTTTGGCCACTGAGATGTCATGAGAATATCAATGCCTTTGAAGCTGGTGTCATTGACAACTGGAGCTATTAGTGACTGAGCTTCTTCCATCAAGAATGTAGCATCCTCCCTCTTGCCTGAAGTGCTCTCCACTCCACTGAGATAAGCAAGCTGGAGCCCTGAGGAGCCTGTGAACCTTCCTTGTTTGCCTGACAACAAAATCCAAGTATTGGATCAGTCATGGTTAAAACAGCTCAACACAAACAATTACTCTTTAACCTAGCTGGTGCTGCTAAAAAACAGTCTGTTGAGACTTCCTGACAACTGAAGTTTTGTTGTCTCTATTCAATGACAACTGATGTATTATAATATCTTTTTGATTTCTGTCAATTAAGCATAGTCATTGACGATGATGTGACATGTAATACATCTATCTGGTCTCACACTGTTGACTATCTGCATACTATATATGTACTAGTGTGTTTGCTATTTCTGTTTGTTACTGCAGGTGCTTATGTTGACAAGTCTCTTCTAATTAATCTTATACTCAAAGCATGTCAAACAGGTTATTGGTAACAAGTCCAAGTAGATGACAGTCAGTTTTTCCATCACAGCAAAACAGACTGAGGTCTAAAACTTAATAAAGTAGATAATTTATGGCATACCAAGGTAAGTGACACCTTCGCACAGTTCTGCACCATTTTCACCATCAAAGTAAATTGCTAGCTCTGGTTTGCATGGACCCAGCACTAGAGTAGATATTGGAACTGCAAAAAAAACAAATGCTTGATCAGACCTAAACTGTATATAAAACTAGCCTGAGTCTTCCACTTCATGAAAATTAATTAGCCATTCCTGAACTGTTACAATCTGGGTTATAGGGAATGTCTGCTTTACAAATCTAATACGATCCTCTCTTCTCTTTACAATGACATATTAAGTCTGAACACTGACCTCCTTAAAAATAAAAAATTTTAACCCCTCCCCACTCCCCCAAAATAATGAAATTTTGCATATCTATGATCTGCCCTGTCTCCTCCTCCAACTCAACTAGCTGATATGTCAACAAACCTTTCATTTGTCCTGATTTGTAAGGCTGCCATGCTGAAAGATCTGATCCAAAGAAATCACCCACACAAAGCAACAACTGCAGAAATAAAATAAATTTTGTTCATTCAAGTGAAATTCTCCACCATAAAGTGAACATCCTTATTCAGTCAGAAGCAAAAACATTTTCATTAACATGAATTCTTACAGATTCATAAAGAACTATAATCACCATAATTAAGCTATATTTTCATTTCTCTGCAACAATGCAAAAGCTGCAGTAGTAATTTACCTTAAAACTCAAAAGTTTAATTCTGAATGAAACAGGATTTTAACACTCACATCAAAGTTTCCACTTTTTTTCTGAACACTCTGAACTCTCTTGAACAACTGATTGAAGTTGCCTTCAACATCTCCTGACACTAGGCTGAAGACAGACAACTCACATATTATATTTACTTCTAAGTTTTCATTTACACATATGCCATAGCATTCAAACTCTACATAAAAACTAAAACTGAAACGGTGAACTCAATCATGGTATCTCAAAGTATAAAACTGTTTTCTATTCTTTTAAAATTAAATTGGAATGTTGTTATGTCCCAATCATAATACAGAAAAAGCATTAGATTTTGGAAAAAAAATTAAAAAACAAAACTAAAAAAAATGCAAATATCAGAAGATCAGATTTGAAAACAATGCTAATTGTGAATACCTGCATTTCAGAAAATAACAGACTAAGACAAACTTCATTCAACTACTGAATTTTTAGGGAAAGTTTCTTTCTCAACTCTCTTCCTTTCTTCATTTTTTATTATTATTTTTTTTTTGCATGATCATGTTTTAAAAACTAATGAAAAACTTAATTCAATATGAAACTGACAGACAAATTATTCAAACCTACAATAATTTGAACCAAAAAGTTATTCATGTAACTGCTGATCACAAAATTTGTCCACACATACATTCTTACAGGTCTCCCTGCCATACTATAGATTTTCCCTGGCAAGACAGTGATAAGATTTAATGTAGGGTCATCTGGAGAAGAAAGAATAAAAAAAAAAATATGAAAAATTAATTAAATTTTGAAGAATCTTTTCATCACCTCTGTGTAGGACTGTCATTAAAATACTTTTTTTTTTTTCTTACAGACTTTACAAAAGTTTTCTGATCTGCTTGTCTTGCAACCCATAATCCCCTGCCTTTACCATGTTTGATAATAACTGAGATACATTTGTTGAAGCACAAAATAACCTAGTAAATTACCCTAAGATCAAGTATATGGAATATTATATTATCCTCAGTAGAGATTTTTCTTTCAGATTTTTTTTGGAAAAAAACACACAAGAAAAACATTTTTCATGTTGAAGCCGTGAAGGAGTAATGATTTAAAATGAAGATCTATATCAGTTCTATCCTGAATATTTAACAAAAAGACTAGAACTAGAACCAATAAATTTTATAAACTGCTTGAGATACAAAATCATATCATTTAGAAATATCAAAATTATAGATTATCCAAAATTATACCTAAGACTGATGTCGGCCTAAAATAAATGAATTTAATTGCACAAGTAACATTACAAGGACTTTATCATTTCTTGACAATGAAAATTTTATTAATTTTCAATTTAATATTAACCCTGATCTGGCAATTATTCACCCTTCTCCATAAGCTGAAACCAATGCCAAAAGAAGAAGAAAGATTAAGAATTGAAACATTTATGTAATAATGCCTTCCAACGACTTCCAAATTAACCTTATACTCTGCTTCTTCTTGCGTATTACGGACTGAGTTAGATCTAGATTACTTGAAATGAGGTCCCCAAAAGTCTGTGTTTATGAGAAGGGCGCAGCCATATTGAAATCTCGCACTGAAGAAAAATCATTAGGCCCAGGCCTTTCACAAGTTAACTTTATGATATTTCAAATAATTTTATAACCTCTCGATCTACTCAAAAGAATCATTACAAATCATTACCTATTGATTTTTCCTTAATTTTAAACCGTGCATTCTGTTGCTGCGATCTTTTACTGCGAAACTACTTTGTTTACAGATGGCGGTTATGATGAACATTCCAACGCTTGTGGCACGCGCATAAGGTGTAAAATTTATGTGCTGTGCTATCTTCCATGACTTTTAAAATATATCTCTTGAACTTAACATAAAACAAAAGTGACAAAGATGACTGATTTTTATGGAAACATCAACTTGTGGGGATTTTCTCCAGCACTTGATCTCCAAGAAATCGGTGGGTTATAAAGTTAGCAAAAGTGATATATTAGCAGATTTAGAATCTAGATCTAGATCTAGCATGCCTCTCCTCGAGTTGATGATGAGCCATTAGAAGTGTTTGAACGCCAAAAATGGATCAGATTTTTTTATTTTTTTTAAATTATTATTATTTTTTTTTATTATTATTGGTTCAGTAAAGATACTATCATACTCATAATAAATCGCTGCATTTAGGGATCCAGATCTTGATCATAGAACAAGTAATTTACACCTTTTGTTGTTATTGTTGGATTCATTATTTTGACTTAACATCAGTTTCATACTTTAGATCTCATCTCATTATGTGTCATAATATATCACAAATATCATTTTTTGTGTTGCGAGTCTTTTTTTCTAACAGATTACTTTAAATGTATTTTCTCAGGTTTAAATGAGATGTGCAAAAAATTGGTCTGTGCACCACCAGGTAAGATCCAGAGAGTAATATTTATGAGATTATTGACTTCACCTATGTCATTTTATTTTGAAGAGGTCAATGGTCCTGGAAAAATGATTAGGTTTAAATGTCTGTATTGCAATGCAATTGAATCTGAGATTACTAGCTTAATATGTTTAACTATAATAAAAATTATAATATTTGGAATATTATCTGTTAGAAAGTTTGATAAATTTTATAAACTGTAATTCAGGGTGCCAAACGTCTGGCAAATACCAACATTATCAAATGACATGCTTGTTCCAGTTGTGGATATTTGTCTCAGATTTCCTTAAGTCTCATCATGACAATGATAAAACATTGATGACATTGTTTACAGAGGATCTTCACATATTGCTTGTTGGTGCTGGAGATATTCGACACATTCTCAAAACTGTGGCAAGAAGATACAGGCATACAAAACGAAGAATTAAGGTAGGTTGCAGGCAACCTAGATGACTTCTGAGTGTGAGACTTCAGATGCATTGTTGCCTTCTTTGTGATTGAAATAGATTCAGTATATATCTATATTCTTCAGAGTAATTGAGAAAAAATTTTTAAAAATCAAATCTCTGTGGAAAAATACACAGTAAAATTTTGCACTGAGGTAACTTTTTTTTTTTTGGTAACATTTTTGACTCTGTTAAGCATTTATACTATTTTAATAAAATTGACTTATTTTCAAAATTATAAACTATTTCAGTATTTCTGTTATTTTCTTATCAACAGTTTTATGTGACTGACACAGCTCTAGAGCTCTATGCAAGAAATATGCTGCTAATGATGGTAGCTTTAGAAAGACAACAAAACATGGGTTTGCAAGGTAATTGCAACAAAGAGTTTTTTTTTTTCTTTTAGAGTCATTCATTTGTGTGTTTGTTTGCTTAATTATTTATTTCTTTATTTGAGATGCAACACAATGAAATCAGGCTCTCATCAAATTTTGAGCATATAAAGTTATTGGTATCACTGTGAAGATTATTCATCTCCCTTCCTGTATGTGAACAAATTTTGTCCTGCCTTAGATAGGAGTCAAGATATAAGCAATTAAAGACGATGGGGTTGACCTGTTATTGCAGTTGAAATTAGCAGGAAAATCCTTATTTATCCTTATTAGGCCATGCCACTAAATTACAACTTTTGGGCTTTTACTGAATCTATTTCAGCAACTTTAACTCTTAAATGCATTCTTAGATCGATATAGAAGGATTCTGTGAAGAATAAAAAGATGCATTAAAAATTTGTTCACTGTTGAAAAACACATGATTTCTTCAGTCATCTCAGTTTGACGAGCACCTGATTTCACCGTGTGGTGTCTCATTTTATTTATTTATTCTTTTTTTTTGTTGTTTTGTTCAGAAGGCCCAAAATTTAATCTTGAACATGTAGTGAAGGAACACAGACAAGGGAGAAAAGTGAGGCCTGTAATGTAACATTAAGTCCTTCAAGATACTTTTGTTTGGTTAAAACATTCGCTATGTAATTTTTCTTCCATTGTTACTGTATTTTTTCTTTTGAATTTCCCCTTCAAGATGACTGAATGGCTCATCACTGGGAATGAATAATTCTCAAGCTGATAGGGCAACATGCTGTAGTGAAGAAGTTGAGGGAAGAACATGCATGAACTGTCTGTTTATTTAAACAAAAATCTAGGATGTCTCCAAATTTACTAGAGTGGCTACTGTTGCAGTGGCTGCAAATCTTTCTCAGTTTACATCAGATGTTTCCTTAGTCCTTGATTTCCATGTAGCCACAGTTTTATTTTGTTTCAACCTTTCAGAGAAAACAGAATTATTCCTAGAACTGTATGGAAACACTCTCATCCGGCAGCAAAGTAATCAGTATGTTGAAAAGATGGCTCATGAGCTCATAAAGTAGGTTATCATACTCTTTTCATATACAAGTATGGATTGTGTTGATCAATGTTAAAAGAAAAGTTACTAATACCACATTTCGGTCTGTTACCTGTAATAATATGTGTGCATATCAGAAGAGGAGGTAGGCCTCAACATAATGATCTCATGCTGGTCAAAATTAACACAGTCGTACTGTTATGAAATTCTGAATTTGTGTTGTGTGCGTAGGAGAAAGTGGAGGGAGAGAGAGAGAGAGGAAGACAGGGTAGAACAAAAAGAAAAATTGGATATGTTGCAATAAATGGTTTCTATTTAATGTCTCTGTGACTGGCTGATTTCAGTAAGTGTGTCAACAGAGACCTGATAATTTTATCACTTGAAATATATATAAATTTTTGTGGCAAAATTTGAAAGCTATTGTTTGATTTCTTATGCCTTTTGATCTTTTTGCATTGTTAAAATCATTTGGCCTTTTTAAATTCTGCAGGATGGTGACAAATTTTGATTACCTAGAAGAAAAGCTATCTTTCTTTGACTTAAATCAGCTGAAGGTAAAGCAGTGAGTTTTAGTAACAGCATTTTAAAGAAATTATAAGACGTACATGTCTTGGCCCAAGGGCAAATGAGGCGGAAGTCACTCTAGGCGATCGCCAGTTATGGCCTTTAATAATTTTCCGACTCAGATACACATTTTTTTTTCAAGTTAGAAAATGAATAAAAAGATTTTTGATACCTCAGTCGGAAAATAGTTAAACATAGCCATAACACCAAAATCTCCCTGTCTTACTTCTGACTCATTTGCCCTGGGCATGAGACAAATGTAGAAGAAAAAGGTATTTGATTGTTTTCTAATAGCCAGATAGCAGCCAATGACGATTGTATAGAGATCCTCAAAACTTTATCAATTGTTGGCCAGAGATGATACAAAAAAAAAAAAAGGAAATTCATAACTTAAAATAGCTAACCCTAATGACTGTTAAACACAAGCACTGGCGGCTGCTGGTAACCATACAAATTATGATT
>JBCAUA010020779.1:0-43829 GCA_038406235.1 Peronia verruculata | reverse complement strand
ATTATTTAACTTTTTCTTGTCTGTGTTTGTAATGTTTCCACCCCAACAACTGATTCCAAACGATAAGACACTTTGAACTGTTGATGAATAGAACATTTTAAGAATGCAATTAACCCCAACCTAGCAATTAAATAAAATGTTCAAAACCTAGCTTTTTCCTCTCACCTAAATCAATTTCAAAGTGAGTCTGCCATGTGTCAGTAGTGTCCCACCATTTCAGACCAATATCTTCAACCTTTATCCCTCAAATATTGAACCAGTAACATTTCAGTCTGTCTCTCTCTAAACAGGCAGCAACAGCATAATTACATTGTCTCTCATGTCTTTTATTTTTCATATGATTTGATGGTGGTCTATCTCAGTCCTCCAATGTGACAGACTATTTGACAGAGGCAGAGTTTTCTAAGTGAGCTCATCAGACCACTGCAGCCTCACCAAATGTCTTGGCTCCAAGGCAAAAGAGTCGTAAGTCACCCTAGCGGACTTTGAGCTATGGCCACTTCTATTTTCCTATTCGGGTAACAAATTTACTTCTTTTTCACAAAATGAAAATTTAATCCTTTTTAACCAGCAAAAAGTAAAAATTTAGGAATAAATGCTGGAATATGAGTCAGAAAATAGGTAAAAAGGACAATAATTCAAGATCGCTTGGTGTGACTTCCAACTCATTAGCTCTGGGTGCAATACAAATGGTCCAACCACACCACTGCAGACACACTCTATGTTCAATCACACTACAGCAACAACTCCACAGGCATGAGTGCATCACAAACAAGCAAGTGCTCTCTCCTAGCATTTCTCTCATCTCCCCTCCCTCTCCCCTCTTGCACTTCCTCCCCTTATCCCCTTTCCCCCTATAACCCTTTCTATCTTTGATTTTGCCTACTACTAAACTGACAACCATCCAATAGATTTGTTCCAACGAAGTGAACAACAGAAAATCCGCGTCTAATTTTAGTAGAGGGATACAAACACTCCAAACTGTTCATCATCATGACACAGAAAAACACAAAAAATGCATGGGATTCGTGACAATTTTATTGTTTTTGAATCTCGTGGTGGAGCAATAACAAATATCAGTGAATGTTCGAATTTTAGCAGGTGGGTACAAACAGTCTGGCCGGGATTTCCAGGTTTTTGCTTAATCAAATATGAACTGTTTCTAATACTTACCACTGACTGTAAGGATGTGATGTTGTCAAGACCAGCCTCGAAGCTATTGGACAGTTTGTCCTCTGAAAATGATAACAATTTTATCTTTATTGAAGGCAGTCACTGTGGTATTAACTACTAATTCTTTGCTTGGTTTTTTTTTTTCCACGTTTCCTGACAAATATGTTAGGCAAGCTAAACCTATGACAGAGTTCAGCAAGGTCGACTCTTTGAAGGCCTGAAGGTTTGGCTAAATGCCCTTTCAGTTCATCCATTCAACTCTTTTTTCATGTACTCAAATCTTGCAAAGTACTACTATCTCCATTACCATTATCAGCTAAAGAATGACTGTTGTCAATCCATCCCTTGTCATTTTCATGTCATCTCCTGTCTGGGACCATCAGTTTGCCATCACCAATAACCTAGCTGTGCTACATTACATTATGTTACATTGTGTAGTACGACTTTCAACCTCCTGGTGGAGGCTATCTTGATGGGTTCTTGTTAAAAAAAAAAAAAATCCCATTTTAAATTTTAAAAAAGTTGTTTTGGTCACTTGTGGGTCCCTTGCTATTCTTGTTTTGGTATGTACGAGCCTCTAGCGTACTTATCTCTTTCTCTATTTTCCCCTACTCTATCTACAGGGATGAGCCTTTTGGCTTAATTTCCTATTTCCCTTCTACGCTTAATTTTACAACATTTATTTTTTATGATGTGCTGTTAAAAATTCTAATCCTTACCCTGTCCTGACCCTAACCCTGTCCTTACCTAAACCACTCATTAGTTCCCAAGCTGAGAGAGAAAAGTGAAAGAATTTTTCTCTCTTTGCTTTTACTACAATCCCACTCTAGTGTCTGCCTGCTGTTGGTCAGTCTACTGATGTATATCGCTCAGCTGATTAGTTACCTGTACCACTGTCAACTCTGTTTGTCTCTCATCTTACCTGCTGGGCGGAAAACATCCTTAAGTTTGTTGCCAAATTGGGCTAGAGTAAAGTCTTTCTTCTTGGGTTGTCTGAGAGGGGAAGCAGAGACAGACAGGCATGTTAGGTTTGGAATACTATTAAACACAAGTCACAGTCCACAATGTGGGTAGTAAGACTATGAAAAGCAGAAAACATTTCTATTTACTTAATGAATTAAAAAACAACAACAACAATACAGCCATCAATGACAACATCCTGAGTGAAACATCTCCACATTAAGGTTGGGGCCACAGTGCATTTGTGTCTGTGTCTAACTCTCACACTCCAGCCGCATGTAGTCATGTTGCAAGCTCGCAAGATGCAAAATGGTGCAGATGGGTATAACAAAAAAACACGAGCTGACATGCTAGCTGGCCACGCTATCGGACCCAGACGCACTGTAGCCTGGGGTAATGAAAAGGGCCTATAACCTTATGCAACTGCAATGTATGAGTTAGACACAGACACAGATGCACTGTGGCTCTGGCCTAACCATGACCCATGGTGTCAGGAAAAACTTTGGCCTTTACTAGGGCCATTCTTTACTGGCTGACATGGCCTGTCTAACACTGAATACGGATACTCACCACTCTCTCAACTATGGGTGGGGGCTCGGGAGGCAGATATCAAGACATACATATGATAATAATAGCATGGATAGAGAACTAGAGACAAGGCACACCACATGTACAAACATAAATATCACAACACTGAAACCAATCCTTACAACAAGGTCAGTGACATGGATCACTAGACTATTTCACTCATTTCACAATCTAAACATGAAGTAACATAAGAATATTGAAGCACAAAAAAACATCTTGTTGATCTTATACTGAAAATGCTCATGTTTCCTGAAAAATGATCAGCTACACAACTATAGACATTCATCTCACTGGAACAATTTTCTCCAACATTCAACAGAGAATGACTCAGCCTGAACCAATAACCAAATACATGTGTGACAACTGAACACAAAGATCTCAGCCTGACTTTTGTCTTTTTTGGATCTCCCAGAGCCCATATGGTCAGCACTAATCCCTCCAATCCCCCTCTCCCTTCAACTGGCCTAACTCACTTCCCCGTGATTTTCTATAAATTTTTATGGTGTAAATTTAAAGCAAAAAGCACAAATGTGATTTTTGTCCTCTTTGCTCTGCTTGTTCAACATCCCTTGTGTGCCTGGCAAAAGTAAGCGATAAGGATGATCAAAATGATTTTCTCCTCTTCACAAATGTGATAGCCATCTAAGGTCAAAGTTCTGGACTGGTCAAAGCTGTCACCACACATATACAATGAGTGACACAATGAGACATCCAGACCATTAGCCAGATTACTTCCCTTTGACAAGAATAAGAGATACAATACAATCATTGTCAAAATGGAAAAAAAATAAAAAAAAATTCTCGTTTTTTAAAATATGAGTAACTATAAACATTAAAAAAAATTCACCATGTCATTAAATGTTTTCATAACTTTTTTCTCTACAGTTTTAACTAGAGAGCTAACTCTTGTTCTTGGCAGAGGGAAGCAACTTTGTTGACTAAAAAATATGGCTCATTCTTCAGCTAAGTCTATGCCTGAACCGGACATGGCTGACCTCCAGAACTCAAGCTCTCTAACACACTGACACATTTTCTCTGATCAGAACCAATCAGGTCAGACTAAGAGAGAAAGTTCAAACCAAATAAAGAAACGAAAACAAAACAAAAAAACATGAACAACAACATTTATGTGCCAACTGGCAGTGAGAACAGTCAAGCTAGGTAGGAAAACTGCAAACTTACAGGTAACAGCTGGCCAGTCTGTGATAGAAGCTGTTCAGTAAGACAGACAAACAGACAGACATACAGACATTAGCCATGGTAGACAAATACATGTAGACTCAGACAATCGTCATGGCAGGATCACAGACAACAGTCTAACTCAGTATCCAGAATCATACATCTCTAACCACCAACACAATGTCCGTAAAGACTTCTATGAAATTTTGTCCATTGTCTATATGCCATAAGTTTTTTGCTGTGGTAATCTATCAGGTATTTAGTCAGATATGTCTTACTAATTTGTTGCGAATGTTATATTATCCTTATCTCTATATCACGGGCATGGCAATATCAAGATCTGACAAAAAAAATATTGATTCCAAGCAATACAGCAGATTTTGGGCCATGTATAAGGGGCAAAGCCATCAGTCAGCAGATACAATAAAGTTTTCATTTCCACAAACATGCTAGTCACACAGTGATGGGGGCAGGTTAGACAAAGGTCACAGTGACCCAGGCTCTACAAATATGACAACTGACAACAGACATGCAGTTTTTATAACAACGCTACAGGCAGTACACTACTGGCTGGCCAAGCCACCTTACAACTGGGCCTGCAGATGATCTGACTGGCTGATTGACCAACATCCAATGAGGCAGTTCACAGTAGCATGTTCTGGGAGAACAAAATAACACACAAAACAACTCTTGATGGAGAAACATCCATCCACAATGTTTGGGCTCAGGTCAAAGTTCAGTATGAAACAAGAAACTATGGCTCAGGTCTAAGTTCAATAATTATGAAACAAGAAACTTTGGTTCAATTCAAAGTTTCGTATGCCACAAGAAGCAAAGGTCAGAGGACAGCCTGACCTATCAACTGTAAGCCATAAATCTGACTTTGGCTATGCTCTTGGTTTCTGCCTGTTAGGACAGCCCCAGGAATGCACACAATTCTCTGGTCAGCATCACTAAAATAGATCTGGAGGCTGGCAGTCTCTTTCACACACGGAAACCCATACTCAGCCACACAGCTGATAGCCACACAGTGGAACAATTTCCACAGAACAGCCACACAAGGCACGAAATTAGACTCTTGTGATGCAGTTAGTTATTTAGTCACACTTGAAAAGAATCTAGAAAAGTTAGCCTAACAGTTAATGGAGTGGTTTGTGTTGGGATAACAGCACATCAGCACGATGTTTGTGCCAAACACGGTAAGATAGGTTTACACGTCAAGAAGAGAGGAAAGAGAACAGGACAGAAGGCAGGAGTAAAGGAGAAAGAAAAGAGATGACACCACTGGAACAATGAAGATGACATTCCATGAAAGACATCCCACTTATGGCAGGCTTTCACTTCCTTGCAGGTAGGAGCAAAGAACCTACCTACATACCCTGAACCCCACCATCAACACCCGCAGCAGGGGAGGGAGCTGTTAATTGAGAGGGGAGATGGGACAGAAATAAATCACATGACATACTGGCGTCACTGTTCTCGCCAGTGTAAACATTATCACAAGATCACACCATAACATGTGTACATGACAGGTCAGCATAAACTGTTCGCACACTGAGAACAGAAAAGGGCAGATAACTTATAGCAGAACAGTCCGAACATTATCAGTGAGTTGTACACACCACTACACACATGGTGACACATGCCACACAGAGAAAATTCAAAACTGGTGACAAATCATGAGACAGACAAAGTCTAACAATCAACAGCAAACTTGGACAGCCAAGATCACTGCAGCACTACAGGCCCATATCTAACACAGACATGGCAGGTCAGCCCACAGACTGGTCTCTGACTGCCTCCTGTCAAATATGTCTTGTTGTCCTGCTGTGTTACTTCAACATGAAAAATTCTACTTTCAACCAGGAATGTCAAACTGTTTTCACCAAAAAGTTGAAAAATGGTGGTCAGGCGATGTGCAGTCATCTAGGCTTCACATGTTAGGACACTTTAAACCAAAAATCTAGGATTTTTATGTTAGGACAAACTTGCATTGTTTTGAGATAAGTTTGCAATTTTTTACAGAAACTTGAGGATGGGATTGTAAGATAATACAAAAAAAAACTAGTGGAAATTCCACGAACATAAAAGATCCCACAGACAGTGCCATCATCATAATCGCCGAGTGTAACTAGATCCAGATCTAGATCCCAAGTAGTTGCCATTTTAAATTAGTTTTTCTAAGACCATGGACAGGCATATTTTTCTTGTTGCTGTCGGTACTCTGATGTGCTCCAAAAACACACAAACAACCACTACACTGCATATTGTCAAGTGTGAGAAATTAAGTGCTATGAACTTTGACTTCAATCTTCATCCAGAGCAGGCACAATATTCTGTCCTGCTTCTGGTTTCCCTGTCATGGTGCAAGACTAGTATCACTTTACAAATTACAAAACTGTGACTGCCGTGTGGACTATGTGAAAGTCAACAGTTGATAGCCCAAATGTAGAAAAGTCGGAGACAACCAAAAAAGTGGGAATTGCAACTTAAGTTGGGTTGGAAGTTTGACATTCCTGTTTCAACATTTTGTTGCTTGATCACAGATTCCCATTGAGTTACATGTCTCTTGCAGGTATCAAGTCAACAGAATTCCACATTACTTGAGGAGACCGTGTCCTTTCTGTGCTAGAGACAGCAGCTCTGGATGTGTGTCTGACTGAGTGTGTGACCAACTGGGTTGTGTCCGTCTATGTGCATGTCCAACTGGGTGTGTGTCTGACTGAGTGTGTGTCCATCTGAGTGTGTGTCAGACAGCTTGTGCGTCCTGCTGTGTGTGTGTGTCAGATTGGATGTGTGTCCAACTGAGTGTGTGTCCAACTGAAAGTGTGTCCAGCTGAGTGTGCACCTGACTGAGTATGTGTCAAACTGACTGTGTGTCAGACTGAGGGAGGGGCAGTGGCATTGTCAATGCTGCAATGTCTTGAGCTGTCCACACTAGAGCAATGACACACAGATCCTCACACAGCTGATGGACAAGGGAAACAACCTCTGAGCTCTACAATTATACAAAGCAAGGGTTGTGGGCCCTTCCAGTCATGGCTTGATCATGAGCAATGATAGAGGTGACTCTGGGGGGCTATATCTACTGTTACATTGGGGGCTACTCTACAGGTATATACTATAGCTACATCCGGGGCGATGGTAGTCAAGATTAAACTGGATGCTATGCAGAAGGGCTACAGTAAGGGCTACTCTCAAGAGCTAAACCACAAGCCTATTCTATAATCCACAAGAACTGCACGAGAGGCTACACTACAGACTACATCAAGGACTACACCTGAGACTACATCACAGGCTACCTCAAGGACCACATGGAGACTACACCACAGGCTACATCAAGGACTACATGGAGACTACACCACAGGCTACATCAAGGACTACACTGCAGGTTACATCAAGGACTACACTACAAGCTACATCAAGGACTACACTACAGGCTGAGGTGTCATCATCAGAATTACATCAGAGAGTACATTATAGGCTACATCAACGACTACACTACAGAATACACTATAGGCTACATCACAAAATACAACAGAGACTACATTACAGACTACATTAAGGACTATACCACAGGCTACAACAAGGGCTACAACACAGGCTATGTCAAGGACTACATCGAGACTACATTACAGGCTATATCAAGAACTACTCTGAAGAGACAACACTACAGCCTTCATCAGAGACTTCTTTACAGGCTACATCAAGGATTACACCACAGATTACACCAACATTCCCTCAGATTGTGCTGTCTCATTTCCATGACCCACTAAGCCTGACCAGAGGCTGACTTTTCACACTGACCCAAGCATGTCTCAATCCAGTCACTCCAGAGAGAGCATCAAGGTCAGGCACTGACCAATCAGTGGAAACATTAGCTGTCCTACTGCAGGCACTGGACAGCTAAGCTTTCACAAAGACTGCGCATTATTGTTTTGGCTGGTGCATGGCCGACATAACAAAACATCCAGGCTGTACAAGTAAACAATTGCCTTGTACAAAAGAAAACTCTGTAAGTTTGTTGCAATATGAAGTTGGTGTGAGAACTAATCGTGAGCTTTACAGAAATTCATTTCTGCCTGCCCTCAACAGTATACTTCTCAAGCTGAGACGATGCTTCTTAAATCTGCCTCATTCTGATGTTACTACTCATGATATTTTTCTCCACATGTAGGTGGGAATGTATCTATATCTATGTACATACTATGTTCCATCAACTTTGAATTGCATTTTCTTTAAAGACAAATGAAGTTAATCTTGTCTTGTCCTATATATGGCTTTCATAAGCTCACTGCAAATATACATGTACATATCTGGCTTGTGCTTATTTTTACAATTTAATAAGATAAATGCCTCTTCCGTCACTTGTGGGCTAAAGTAGTGTAGGGGTGAAGGGTCAAAATGTCAGTTTTTCTGGTCAAGAATCAGCTGACCACAGATGATTAACAGAAACAGTACAACACATGGGAGAGCTCAAGGTCAGAGCTTCTCACCCTGCAGCTCAGGCAGGAAGTTACCCATTCAGTGCTCTCTTGATATACAACGTACATATGAATATGACTGAGGTCAGACGCTCTATTAGCATACAGTGTATGTCGCCACAGAAGACGGTTTTACGGTGACATACACTGTACATCAATAGTACACCTGACCCTATATTATGACGTAGGTTGTACATCAACAGAGCAGTAAAGGGGTTTTAAGCTCAACAGAAATGAAATTGCCTTATAATCCACTAGTGATTCTGCCCATTTAGTGAAATATTCTCAGCACTTGGAGAGGAAATATGCGGAGCAGTGAAGGGGATAATGAACCATCATAAATTGTAAGGTCTATTGCTCAGAGGTGTTTGTTTCCCAGCTGTGTGAGGATTTTCCGAGAAAAATATTCACAGGCAACAACAGCAAACTTTACCTAAGGCTGCTATTCTTCCACCCAAAGATACTGGAGTCCGTAGAGAGAGAAATAAAAACATGTTATACCATGGCAGTGTACAGTGGTAGCTCCGGACTCCAAGATGTTAAGAGTCATGGAGTGAGTAGGCAACTGACAAAGGCAGTCTTTTGGATACTAAATTTCTCTCCTTCACACCTGCTGTCACACACACATACACACACACTCACATCTTAACTCCACACACATACAAACATACACAAACACAGCACACATACACAGCCAGACACTCTCAAAACAGGTGCTAATATGTCCATCATGTCAGACTCTCTTCAATTGACTCCATCAGCCAGGTATGTGTGGTGAGCTGATAACAGTATAAGATGGGAGGATGTGATGGTAGGTGTGATGGTAGATGTGATGGTAGGTATGATGGTAATATGTATGGTAGATCTGATGGCAAAAGTGAGCAACTGACCTATGTGCATTGGGGGTTGGGGGGGAGGGGGGAGGAGGAAGGTGAGGCCACCTCCGCTCCTCCCATCACAAACACATACACATCAATTGTCCTACCTTGTCATCTGTCTGGAAAAATCTGAGTTTGGTCGCCCACCACAGATCATGTGATAATACTGCGGAAATTGGAAATCTTGGTTTATGGATCAGTGGATGCATATATGGATGATGAATGGATGGACAGATGGATGGATGGATAGGTGGATGACTTGAATGGATGGATAGATCAATGGATGAATGGGTGGAGATGGACAGACATTACAGATTAACAAAATAAAGGAGCAAGAAAACTGTGATCAGATAGCAAGCACAGACCTTCAAGAATAAGACCAATTAATACACAATGCAGAGAAAAGAGGAAAATGATTCTGTAGCACAGTGGAGCAAGACAGAGAATGATGGACCATGCAAGTTTGCCAGCATGTGGGTGTGTGTGTGTGGCTGCTGTGCTATAATACAACTTACATCATCACTCTGATGGAACATGGGTAAAAAGTTGTTCTCCAGGAGATCATAAGCGTGCTCGTATGCTCTGTGACAATACAAAAAACATGAGACAGGGATCAGCATAAGCTCATGGTAAGCGAGAGAAATGCCCTATGTCATGGATGGTGCTCAAAAAAAAAAATGTCCATAAGCCACAGATGATGTCATAAAAGATGTCTATATGCCACAAATAGTGTGAAAGAAATGTCAATATGTCATAGATGGTGAAAGAAATGTTCATGGTACAGATGATGCAAATGAAATGTCCATATGTCAGAATTGATGCAAGGGAGAAGTACAATTACAGATATGACAAAACCATCATTTTTTTTTTTTGGGGTAATCCTCCAATCACCAAGTTCTTCTTTTATATAAGTTTGGAGACAAGTTCTATTTGATTGTAAAATTCTGAAATGCATAAGCCTCTGAACATACCATTATCTTTTTCTCTTGTAATACTTTGGTATCTAGACTGAGTTTCCGTCAGGAATGACCAGAATCAACAAACTACTATGATGATGATCCAGTCACAATATCTACTAACACATTTTGGCAACAACTAAAGAACTGAAACATTTAGCCCAACAGAGAAGAGCAAGGAAGAAGCCCTACATATCATTGCTGTAATGCACTGTCCACGTACACACTAAACTAGGGCAAATTTGTCTTATCATGGGATGTATGAAAATAGCCCTTTCTCTATGTTCTCTACTAATTTCAAACTATTTGATTTAAAATATGTGAAAAAAAAACAAACAAAAAAAAAACTTAATTTCTTTGCCTGCGTAAGCGAACTATTTAAAAAAATTTCCTCATGTGCTGAATGTGCAAAGACAAGACAACCAAGCTTTGTGCTTTCAAAAAACTATTAATGGAATCTTCCCCAAAACATCCTCAAAAACAGTTTTTGGGTACGCATATATCAATACCATAATGTAAATGAACATTTAAACATAAAAGAAGAGCAATTTCTAAAGAAAGAGGCACTGAGAAATGGAAAATTTAGCAATGGTTAAAAACCAGTCAAATGCTCCATACATGGACAGCGAATGGTTCTGACAAATTCTCACTGGACAGGAGAGCTGACATTTTCATTTTACGCAAAACCAGGAACAAACAACTTACTTAAACAGTGGTGTGGACGTCCGAAGGCGAATGACTTGGTCTGGGGGACTTTCCACAACTGTGGACATGACAAGACAACACAATTATAGTCAGAGAACTGGACAGGTCAGTTTTTGGATTGTTGGTCACTGGAATTTTACTGGTCACTCATTCTGAACCCATGAGTTCAATATCTTTCTTGTGGGAGGGACAACAGGTCCATCAGTCTGACTACTGATCTCTCAGGATTACTTCAGACCTTTATTTAATTTAATCTGTATCTAACAAGACAATTACGAAGACAAAATTTGAAGGTACATGTATATTATAGTTTCTATTATATATCTAAGCTGACTATTAGAACCATAAGTTAATCTTCTGTTATGAGAATGTTCAAGACAATTGGCAGTTCTTTGCAAATCTTAGAAGTGGACAACTCATATTTGAAAAATGGTTTCTACTGTGTTGTAGGATTTACATTGAACTTGTTTAGTGCTACAAATCGCTGACTGAAATGAGAATCAGTTAAGATCAGAATGTTTACTGTGATTAACACAACAACCAAAGACGAAAACATCCATCTTGCCAATTTGTTACATAGTTTGTGTTGAGCAGCCCTGGGTTGGTACAATGTCTGCTATCAAAACAAAATCATAGCTTGTACTACAGCCCACAGACACTCTACAGCTGGGGCAATGAGGAACACATCAGCAAAAGTTTTTCTGACTTTTTACTCCAGACCTGCTTTTGGCCTTCTGCTCAAACAGGGGTTGTGAAACAAATAGAGAACATGAGAGAAACAGAGAGACAGGGAGAATACAAGAGAGTGTTAGACAATAAAGGACAGAAAGAGAGAGAGAAGGGAGAATACTGGAGAGAGAAAGCAAGAAAAGGAGAGTACCAGGGTGACTGGGAAGATACATGGAAGAAAGAGAGGGGAGAGAGAGAGACAGATGGAGAGTACAAAGAAAAAAAAGAGAGAGAGGGGGGGGAGAGAGAGACATGGAGAGTGCAAGGGAGAGAGATAAAGAGAATACTTCTCTCTCTCACCAGAATCCGAACGGAATTTGACAAAGAGTTAGGTGAGATAAGAGAAGGGAAGATTGAGGACATTCTGGCCAAGAGCCAAAACTCCAACACTCACTTTCTCTCAATGTCTCAACCACATCGTCATCAAATTTGATCCTGTCCAGGGCGTTGGGTGCACAGTAATGTTTGTACAAATCTCTGGCTGTGGTGTGAAGCTCAACAAATTCACTCTGAGACACATCAGGACTGAGGATGCGGCGATTAAAGTCCTCTGTGCATGGGGACAGAAAAATCCGTTATACCTCAGGACTGCATTAGTTAAAATTGTCACTGGCATGTCTCAGTCACGAGTCTACAACACAAGAGTTGGTCTGTGGCTGTCATGGAAAACTCAGCTGTGATAGGAGAAAACTGTTGACAAACTCTCTAAAACAGATGAGCTGGTTTCTTTTTGCTGCCAAACTTACTATACCGTGGACACGTCTATGGCTATGATAAGCTGCCGGCTATGTCAGCTCTGGAAATTGTGAAGAGTGGGAATCACCATCATGTCACTTTGTAAAAAAAAACAAAAAACCAATCAATTGACTTCTGAATCATGAATGTCACAAGTGCTTTTGCTGTGTGCTTGTCTGTCTAAAAAAAATGAACTCCTCACACTCAATTGGCCAAATATCCATCAATCAGTGGTGCCATCCTGACAGAAAGAATAGGCCTAATAACAAACTTACCACAGGCCAGACAGAACTGCAAGACATTGACAGCGGCCTCAGACTTGAGGAACTGCATGAAGGGATAGAGCAGCTCGGGACACTCGGGGTTAATCACATCTTTCAGTTCCAGCCGCAGGCACTGTGGTGAGAGATACAAACGGGGGGAGGGAGGTGAAAGATACTGCAGGGAGAAGTTTCAGAGACATTTAGACTGATAGAGTGATTGCTTTAGATCATGACAAGAAGAGGGACAATGAGCAATGTGGCACATCCTCTTTTGCTGGGTTGTTTTGCTGAATGGTCTGTAATACACTATTTATGTGTGTGTGTTGGGGGGTGGGGGAGAAGAGAGAGGGGGGGGAGGGTCCTTTGCCAGCAACAAAGAGGACATTATCTATTCAAGTTTCAGATCTGTCTGCGTGTCCCTGACTTGCATGATTACAAGAAATTGCACTGTTAATGTTTATCAGTACATTTCAGTGTCAAGTGCATGTTGTCAGTTCCCACCATCCTTAGCCAGTTGTCTACAATTTTCTGTGAAACCTCATACATGGGGCTGGAAAAATAACAAAGTTTGCCAACCACATATATCACATATAAAAGTTACCATACATTTATGTATATTTACACATATCTTTTTAATATGTTGAAAAAATTAGCATCTCTATATATGCGTATCTCTCTCTCTCTCTACATATATATATATATATTTACAAGTCACTATCTAAATTGCTGAGAAAAGAATGAGCTAAGTAAAAAAACTTAATCTCTGGTGTGCCACAAGCTAACAGAGAAATTGAAAACTGCACAGCGAACTCACTGACTGATTGTGAGCTCTGGCCTGGCTGAACTGCCCCAGAAATGGCACCATAGGAGATGGGGGCTCTGTGGCCTCTGGTGGCTGAGGAGAGAAATGAAAAAAAAATGAGCTCCGTCTAAGTCGTCAAATCTCCTGTATCAAATCTTCTTCCGTCCATCTCTCACTTTGACAGTCCAGGCTAAGATAAACATGAAGTGACAAAACTTCAACATGGCCAAATCCTCACAAAATACAACTTCTACAATAAAACTTTCAAAAAATCAATTTCCTCAACTTTATCTTTGATGTGACCTACTGTGGGTAATTTTTCCAATTCCTTGTCGTCAGCAAAGCAAAAAAAAAAAAAAGATCACTTTGGCCATGGATCACAGCTGACCAATTTGTCTACACCAGCTGATGGTAGGATGATATCAGTTCTATAGAGGGCCAGCTTTACCACAGCATCTCAATGTAGACTATAAAACTCCAGATCAAAAGTCTTGGCATGACGAATGTACTCTCTCCTATAACATCTACTCAACTCATACAAGTTAATCTTCTGTAATTTTATAATGTATCACAGGTTGACAGGTTGAGGAATTGCTTCCCCTAGTTGTTAGCCACAATCAGTCAACAGAAATAGTTACAACTACACAGGTCTGGCTCTCGCTCACTGTATGAATTCCCCTGCAGGGGCCCATGGTTTATTAGTAGGTTCTCTGCTGCCATCTGCAGGTGGTGTAAGCCCGCCATCAGTGGGGTGTCTCCCATGGAGTGCCATCCTCAATATTTCAGGAGGGATATCTCTTCTTCCTCTTCTTGATGCTGTCTTCTGTCCTGCTTTCTTTCCTCTCTTCTTCTTGACGAGGAAACGTATGTTACCGAGTTTGACACACTATAGCCGTAATTGTGCTGGTGTGTCATTAAACCCCAACACAACACAAACAATCACTGTATGAGTGATTAAACAGGACCAGCTGGTCCACACAGTCATAGGTACAACTTACCGGAGTATTGTCAAAAAACACAAGCAGTAAGTTGTTGAGTAGATCCTGCAGATGAAAACAGAAATGATACTTAAGAGTAACAAAAAAACAAACAAAAAACATACAACTGTGAATGCCTACACTGCAAAAATGGCAAAATTTAGGGACAAGTTTACCTCAGAATGCCCTTGTGAACACAATCAGAATTGCAGCAAAAATATTCCCTTGAACTCTCTTACAATTTGTTCTCATGTTGCCATACTCTGTGATCTTCCTTGTTTGTACGTCTATCACATACTCATCACTCTCCACCATTGCCTCAAACACTTTACACAACCACATGCATATCACTAAAACCTGTAAACATGGTGGTGACACTGCTTCAGTATTTGATGCTCTACGGCCTTATCTGTGCTGATCTGACCTCTTAACCGAAAGCTTACAAAACAACAGCAACAATAAAAAACGTAATGACTGCAGGTCTATGACAGAATGCTGACTACAAAAGAACAGAAAGTAATGGAGGGAAGAACAGGATCTGTAAGATGCATGTGTGTGTGCATATCATGAGCTCAGTTCTCTGTCTCCATTTTTCCACATTTTGAGAAAATTGATGTTTTATGTTTAGGAACTGTTTTTGTACATAGGGAAGATAGGACAAAATCTACCTATTTAAGCAAGTGATCGGTGAAATACTTACATTATATGGTAGATTTACTAACAACTCTTTCAAATGACATATATATAAATCCAAACAGATCAAAAGTGGAGATAGAACAACAAAGAACTGAGCTTGCAATATGTAAATGTTTTGACTGATAACTCACAGGATTAGCGATGGCATCCATAGCAGGTAGCAGCACTGAGCCAGACAGCAGCTCCCTCACCAGGGCACAGGTACTCCTGCAACAGCACACAAACACACACATATATACACATTTAGATACATGTCATTATCAGTACAACACAGTCAGAACAGGTATACCAACTTGAAAGCTGTACAACTTCTTTGTACAACACATCAGTACAACTGAGCAGAAAACTTGCTGAACATACATAAAATGCCTCCACAGTAAAGATGACTGTCTGGTCTCCAGCCTGTAGATGGCAGTGTGTCGACAGTGTTTCCTTGGGCATACTGCACCTACCAGGACAGAATGATGTACGCTCAAACGTGGCATGTTTTCTTTTTCTGCCCGCCAACAGTCCATACAGGGATGAGTATAATCAAAATATATGGACAGACCACAGAAAAAAATAGGCCAACTTCTTCAGCAGATAATTCTAATCACTGCATAGCAGTAATGGATGGGTCAGTGGATTCATTGGAATGAAGTCTTACCCTCAACTCTGGAAATGTGCACTGTCTGTCATATGCCACCCCTCTCATGTACTAGCATTTGCTATGTTGAAGATACATGAAGTTTAGAAATGACAAATGAAAAACAAAAATATATAAGCTGGCTTTGAATTCATAGCAACATTTTTTTTCAGATTTCAGAGAGCACAGATACTCATGTTCACTATACAACAGCCATTCTCACACATGTAGGTCAGGTCATGCTGACCCAGACTTTAGTCCACTGGTGACATGTCATGGGCAGAACATCTATATCTGTCCTGTCATGCACCACTCCCTCAAGTCCTATACACAACTCTTAAGAGCACCTCTACATTTTCTATGTTTATGCCTGAGAAGTAATATCATTATCCCAGATAGGAAAAACTTTGCAGTTTATCGACCAAGTCAATGAGCCATTTTTTTCAGCCAGCTAGGTTACTCCCCTTTACCTAGTACAAGCAGTGTAGGACAAGCATTGCAAGTAACAAAAAAAAACAACACTTCTTCTCTTATTATTTGAAACGTGTGGTGTAAAAAATTATGAAAAAATTATCACAACAGGGAAAAAACATTTTCATGACTCGGTGAATTTTTCAGAATTTTGTATTACTTATACTTCACATAACAAGTGAAAGTGTGATTTTTTTTCCTCTTTACAATGCTTGTCTTATACCTGTTGTACTTGGCAATGGGAAGTAATTTTGCAAACAGTCAAAATACTCATTTATGGCACATTGAAAAACCCAAATAATCTTAAAAGTTGGACAGATTTCCAGAGCAGCAAAAAGATTCTGTGCACACATAAAGCTGAATGTATCTAGATATGGCCACAATCACTCAATGGACTGTCACAGTCCAGGGATACATACAACACAGAGAGAGCAACTGTTTCTCCAGAAGCAACGCTATGTTCGAGTATCACTACTTATGACACATCCTGCAGTAATAACACATTTTCTAATGACTCATTGTAAGAACACACAGCAAAGTGCATACCAGGTAACACAACAAAAAGAAATACATGTAAATGAAAGAAATTGGAAAAATTCTGGAAACAGAAACCCTCTTGCCAATGCATGCATCAAATCTGCAAAAAAAATGACACTGAGCAAAATTTCAGAAAAAAAAAACAAACCAAAAATCCCCAAAATGAACTCAAAGCCAAAAACGCCACGTGAAAGCAGACAACTTGAAAACTGCTAAACACACTGTACCTGCAGCTATGGAAAAAACAGCAAATAAAAAAATAAAAAAGACAAAACGGAAACTTGCAGACAGAAAAGAAAAGTTGAAAAAAAGTTTGAAGCTGACATATTCAGCCCAGCCAAATTTAACAGTGAGAAAGTAAAAATTTTGTGTGACAAGCAGCAAAGCTGGGTGCTCAAAGTTGTCGGTCTGTCTCCAGCACCAATGGTCAAGGAAGTTTCGAAGAAAAAAAAGGGTGGAGCTAGCAGTGAAGATAAAAAAAGAGAAAAAAGGAACAAATAAAACTATTAGAAATCTTACTTCAGGACTGGGACAAAAGTTTCCTTGTCATAGTCATCAGTGGCAGTGAAGCATGCACTGAGCAGCCCATGGCCCAGCACGCAAAATAATGGGGGAGTGGAATGGTGGGTTGGGTGGAGGGGAGGGAGGGTGAGATGGAGACAGAGAGTGAGAGAAATGACAGAGAAAGAAAAAGCTCGAACACACACATACACACATGCTGTGTAACAGACAAGATCTAAGAAAATGACATTCTACCTCAGGCTAGACACAGCCCATGGTCTCAATGTCCATGTGTTTCAATCAGGCCCTTCATGTAACAGAAAATTTTCATGGCTGGCACTTAAATGATCATTTGACCATATAATCACTAATAGAGGTCATATGACACACTAATACTTTCTTCATTGTCATCATCACTAAACAGTTTTAACTGGAGTTCATTATCAACTGATTAAAATATGCTACCTAACAATAGTGCATTTCAAATAGTTACCAAAGGAATGTTATATTTTCAAGCCGTCCCTTCTATTACAGCTGATTTCACTTAACTAATATGGGTTTTGTGAAAAGTGTGCAAGACCCTATGCCAAAAGTTGCATAGCATTAGCCATGTTATGCTGCTAAAAGAAACCATAACTGTTCAGCAGATTCTGAGAGGTGGACAAATATCTATCAAACTTGTCTAAACCACATAAAGTTTTTGTGATGAGCAGTTACTCAACATAAAGTACAGAAAAAGCAGAATTTGCTTGGATTAACACTTTGCTGCCACAGCGCGCCCAATGACACTCTGACTAATCTTACCCTCAAAGCTAAAGCACGTTGACAATCACACTAACTATGTTTCCAGGTAAAGCATTGCTTGGGAGGTTACGTTCACAGCGCATGGCCTCTGATAAAGGGCTAAGGCAGCTAAGTGTTAATTGTAAAGTTTGGAGGGATTGCTCATCCAGGCTCTTTGAACAAATTCATGAGTACTATTCTTGTGAAAATAATTATTGTTCAATTTTCAAAAATTTACTTCCTGTGAAAGCATTGTCTTGTCATCAACTAACACCAAATTTTCCCACTGAAACATGGAACAAATCTCTGAACTCTTCCACAAGTCCGACTACACTTTAACTGTGCTCATGGTACTACACACACACCATGAAAACTTTACACACTCTGAAATATTCAGGTACATACTTGGAATTCATTGACTAGCTAGAGTGAAGCTACCTGGAGTTGAGAGCCTGTGGTCGCAAGATGTAAGGAAAAAGTGACTCCACCAGTCGGCGTAGATATTCCACCTCCGCTTTCCTGCTCCACATGGCACAGTGGATGCCAGAACCCATGTCATCTAGTGCCACCTGCTGAAGATCTCCGTCACTGCCCACTGGGAAAAAGAGAAACAATGGTCAGCAAGATGTCCAACTGGACATTGAACTGGACACTATCGTGGCTACTGACTTGATTTCTCTAGCCATTATCTGATTTCATAATCTGTCCACACAAGCAAATCACACCCAACCAGACAAACAACTGTCTGTCCACCCTAAGCAGTCCTATGACACTGTCAGGGACAGGACAGCTAATGGCACTATAAGTGATGAAGTTAGTCACACTAGCTTCAGAAACAAGGAAAAAATGTGACAGTCTGTCTGCACAACAGCTATGTATATATACCCCTGATCACTGAGGAGTAAAACATAGGTAGTCCTTTTTTTTTTTTCAATTGCAAAAACCATAATTGGAATAAAATATTCCCTTCCTTACCAGTACCATACAAATACTGAATAATTTATGCTGAGCTAAGCAAAAGCTGCCACTCTTCAAGACCTCGGGTTATCAGTGAGAGATAGAAAGATGTAGAAGAATGATGATCACCTTTTTCAGAAGCTTGCAGGCACCTCTCAATGTGCATCATGCTGGCACGGAGCAGTCTCTGGGTGACCATTCTGGGAATATCAATCTGTGGGTGGAGATCACAAGAAAAGATTGGACAAAATGTTGAACTAACCCCATGCTGTGTCCAAACTAAGTCAGTGACAACGCCTGAAACAGTTACAAACATGGGATCCTGGTCCACACTTTCACCATCAGTATGCAACAAAGCCAGGCACAACATAACCAATATCGTGGTGGTATGTCATTAAATTCCAACACAAACAAACAAAGGACCACTGTCAGCTACTCAGCCACCAACATTGCAATGTACATAAATATGCTCTTGGATGTCAAGCTGTCTTCACTAAAAAATGAGGGAAAATTCTGCTCAATCTTCAAACAGTGGCTGAACACCAGTTCAATTCACTTTCAGAGCATGCACAAAAATCTATCATACTTCCGACTTCACTGTTTTCATGCAGGACTTGTACACTGCATTATTATATCTCACTATACAAACAGGTGGTGAGATGTCAAGCTCTTATTCAAACACATATTAACAAGGTCAGCTGTTTCAGCCATGACAAGGACTGCACACTGATAAACCACACAGCTGATCATCACCACTGAGCCAGGTGTCACCTGACAAACAACATTTCTCCTCTCCAGCATCTGAAAACACAGGGGGTAACTTCACCTGTGTCACTGTTAAGGGTTTCAAATTTCAGTCAGAGTGGAAGTCTTCAACCATCTGTCCATTCCACCTAAAAAGTCCAGTTGTTCAAGTCTATTTAACAGTTCAACTGTACAGTTCTACCTATGTCCAGTCTTATCTCACAGTCCAGCTGTCCAGTCATATCTAATATGTCTAGCTGTCCAGACACATCTAATTGTCCAACAGTCTGGTCTTATCCAATGGTCCAAATGTCCAGTCTTCTATAACTCTCCAATGTTCAGTCCTATAAAACAGTCCAACTGTCTAGTTCTATATTCAGAAGCCCTGTCCAGTTCTATGTAAAAAGCTGGCTGTTCAATCCAACCTAACAGTCCAACTGTTCACAGATCAGATGGTATATATACTTCATTGTCACTTAACTGACTATGCTGCACTTAACTAAAGCCACATCCCAGAAACTCACAGCTGCAATACTCACTTTCTTCATCCTCCTGAACATGACCGAGGCCAGGAACCGAAAGTTTGTTCTCAGTTCATCCACAAATTCTTCATCTCCACTTAGGTCCCTGAGCAAAAGCAAAAGACACATGGAAAATGTTGGATAACTAAGCACTGCCAGTGATCACTCATGTACCCCACTAAGTCACACAGTAAATCTTTATCTGAGTTTGTTTATTTGCTTTACTATAAGATTTTCCCTCACCAAGTTTTCCCCTCATTCTATATCTTTGCATTCAAGTCCTGGGATGGGTATATCGGGAAGATATATCTGCACATTATGAAGAGGAGGCAACCCAAACCATTGCCGTGGTCTGACATGATACATGTTATGGCACCTGACTATGTTGTAAGCTATCACAAAAGAACTGAAAGAGCTTCCTACTGAGGTTGAAAGACCATAAATTTAATTAATAAACCAACACTTGCATTGTCCTCGCTAGATGTTACAAAGAACATTCTTATACAAGCACATAGCACGCTAAAGGCACAAACAGGGGTAAAGAAAAGTGATGAGTAGACTCCACTGAAGTAGCACTGTTTGATCATTTTATCCGATCAAGCTGCTGGTTGTGGGAGGCCACATGGAAAGTAAAAAAAAAAAAATGAAAAATAAAAACAAAGAACAGGAGAAGAGAAATATGAAATTTTCTATAAGCCTTCCATCTTACTGCCGTCATCCTATACTATCATCCCATCTTACTACCATCATCCACTTGCCATTACAACCACCATCCTATCACAAAACCTCTCATCATCGTTCTTTTGTCAGCCCACAATAGATCCCTAAACATTTCAGTCTAAAAACAATAATAGCAACAACAGCAAACAAACAAACAAATGTCATATTACTATCCCTACCACTACCATACTGTACTCTTTCTGTAGAGCTAACAGCAGTTATTTCTCAAGTCAATACTGAAATTCTTTTCCACAATCTGATCCTTACCTGTACCAAGTGTACACATAATCCTTCAGCACTATGGTGAAAAACTGAAAGAGAAAGAGAGGAAAGCCTTTAACAACCATTCACTGTAAGTGTCTGTCACAATATCAAAAAAGACACAGACATGACATGATGAAATCAGGTGTAAGTAAAATTCTGAGCACAGTGGGCTAATGGTATCACAACCAATCTTATTCATTTCCCTTTCTGGTGATGATAAAGATCTCTGTGCTATCTGGAGCAGAAGCTGAGATGTTGGAAATTAAAACCAATGGGGATGATCTGCTGCTGCAGCTGAATTCAGTGAAAATTGGCAGATCAGTTTTGTTAAGCCCTGTTTATCCTCATTTAGGTCATGTCACTACAATGATTGGACATTTGCTCAATATATTTCAGCAAATTCAACTCTGAAATACATTTTTTGATTACACTACTTCAAAACTCACTAACTTGAAAAGATTTTAATTTCTCCATCTCAGAATGACAAGCGCCTGATTTTATCACATCAAATGCTGTTTTTTTTTTTTTCATTTCATAAGTGAGCTGATGCCAAAGAACAACTGTCAAAGAAAACTGATTGATGGAGATATTGTTTATGTGATTATACCACAATGTGATCTTGGGAAAGATTGGGACATCTTCTCTTACCTCATCCAATGCTGCATCCACTTTTTGATGAACATCTAGATTAGTCCATGGCTGGAAGGCTAAAATATTCAACTCTGGTCTGAAACACAAAATAACAACAGATTTTCGTTTAAAAATGTGTTTACAAAAGTTGAGTCGTATTTAAATCTTGTATTATGATCTCATTCTTGCTGCACAAAACATTTTGATGTCAGGGAACAATTTTGTAACTTAAAAGCTCCTTTTTTTCCCCCATGAAAGAATAGATTTTTGTCTGTACATTCTGTTCCATAAAACAGACTTGAATCTTAACCGGAAAATTACCCAGGAGCTTCAGAAAATTTGAGAAAGTTGCCCCAGTAAGAATCAATTTTAGGCCTCAAATATCTGACTTTGGGTCCTTTTCTAGAGCAAATATTCACACCGTTATCAACATTCATTTTGGACCCTTTCCTCCAACATACACTTACATCCTTATTTATACAACTTGAGCTCCTCTTTCATTTAGTCTTAAGTAAACTCTTCTGTTCACGTCAGTACAGCACCCTTTTGTGTCCTTTCCTCTCTAATCATGGGAAACACACAATGACACACTTTGGCTACAAACCTGTGTCGTGGACATTTGCGTAAGCCACAGACTGTACACATTGTTTTCATCAAAGTCAGCTCGTCATCTTCTGCTGATCTGAGCTAAAATTAAAAAAAACAAACAAACAAACAAACAAATTCCTGATCAGTTTCATTAAATATTTCACTTCAGTTTGCACTGTGCAAGCTGGTGGCTTTTTGTTAACTGAAACTACAGCAGATATTTCATACTTCCAGTATTTCTGGCAAGAGAGAGAATCTGTCACCATCTTCTCTGACAGGCAAAACTTTACATATATACAGTCAACTACATGTTTCATTTATTTCATGCTGACCCAACATATATACCATATATTTTTGCATTGGTATAATTCAACACTGCCTTATTCCTTCAACAGCTATGTATGCATTCCTCTGCCTTGAGTGCTACCGATCCTTTGCTGAGAAATTTCAGAAACACAAACAAGAAAGAATTTTGTATATTACAAATATCTGTGCAACACATTTATAAAATATTTTATTGCAATGCTTTTAATTATTTGCTGGCCAAAATAACTTGAGATGATCAAATCAATGAGGCCTCAACTGAACGACGAGTAATACCAACATTCTGAGGAATCAATGAATCCTGTTCTTCAGGTCACTGATGACACTGCCAGTTTCAAATTGACCACTAGTAGTATGTATGTGAAAATCTTGTTCTGCTGCATCATCACATAAGCTGCCAGTGAGCTGTTTATGATCAACCCTCTAGTTGTCTACACACAAATTTATCCCTCTCAACTAACATCATAACTTGCCATAAATATGCAAATACAGGCAGTTGCTTTAGTTGTCTACTGCTTACCTTTGACTGCCGTGAGTACATAGGCAGTAAATTTGGTAAAACGGACCCGGGGCTGAAAGTATCCAAGAGAGAAGAGCAAAACAATTACAAAACCTTAATTTGATGGCCAGTGAGAAAGTAATGAACAGAGCATCAAATAACACAAATAGACAAACAAGACTAACCACTATTAGACAGATTTCTAAAAACATAAACAATAACAACAAAAATGGACATTAAGAAGAAGAAAAGAAAAAAAATTCAGATCAGCATTCAATGTACAAAGCAATGAAATCTTTAACCACTAACTTCATTCAGACAGATAGCTGATAACATCCTTTTCATTTGCACACCACTACAGCTCTATCTGCTGCAACCAAAATTTTTTTTCTTTCAAATATACTCACTGAATGCTAAAACCATCCAAAATTTGCTGGAGGACTTTGCATTTCTATCAAACATCAACAACACCAGAGTTTGAGTTAATTCAGATATCATATTTATGTTAAAGTCCATGATATTATTGGCCATTGGGCTCATATATTTCAAAATCTGTTAATCATTTAATTATTCATATAATGAAAAACTTTACCTCAAAAAACTGTATGCAATGACTATTCCTCCAATGAATGCCCAAAAAATGAGAAAGATGTGGGAAAACCTGCAACAGAAAAGAAGTTAAGGTGACAGAATTTAAATAAAATTGTGTGACAGAACACAAGGTCAGTTTAAATAACTTAATTTCATTAAAACTGCAAATTAATTTCTGTTTATTTATTTTTTTCTTTTAAACCAGCTTAACACAAAGCACTTTTAACAAACACTGACATCTTGTTTTTATGAGCTCAAGGAAAAATCCAAGTGGATGCAATCTCTCTCCCCTCTCCCTTAATTCTTTCTTTACTGGATAGTCTAAGAATTCTCCTTGCAGATGTGCATATAACATCATACATGGTACAACCGCATAACTGATAAGTGACAAGGATATCATAAAATAGTCTGGAACACACTTCCAAAAAAGAGTCAAATATTTTTACTAGAGAAATAGGGGACCATGTTAAATTTAAACTGACTCACTGACAGAAATTTTGCAAGTTTAACTATTCTCAGGGCATCTGTGTTTTTTTGTGTTTTTTTTTGTGACTGTGCTTACGTTTCTTCACGTTTTGTTTTCATTTGTTTCCTTCTAAATCACTTTCCAAGGTAGAAAAAAACAACCAAACCTACAGAAAATGCCCTTTTCACTATCAATTTTCTCTTTATAATGAAATTTATCAGAAGAAATAATGACATTTTTAATTTTTTCATATTCTAATTCTAACAAAACAAGAGAAGCGTTTCAAATTCTGCTTATGATGAAAATGTGGCACCCAAATCCATGAGAGATAGTTGACTGTGACTGGATGGTTACCATGGATATTTCTGAAATAACTCCGGGTCCGTATAGCAAAAAAAATCTACACAAACCCGGGTCCATATCATATAGCCACTTTGTTTTTCTTATTGTGCTTAATACAGTGAAAACTGGTTCCACTTGGATATGGGAATGAACGTGTTGTTTCATAGAAAATGTTATAAAGTCCCTCTGTGGTCAAAGCAGAGTGAATCTGGTACACCATCATAAACCTTTTTGTCTTTGCTGCATTTAGTAATTTTAGTAGGTCCACTTCATTCACTTGCACTGGACCTAACAATGGGTAGGCCTAATAATACATCTCACCAAATCATTGCTAACAGGACCTTCATCTACATCTAGATTCTCATTATCTAGAAATTTATATTCCTACCCAGGCATTGATCACCATCTTCAACTAGATCTAGATCTAGAGTCTAGATTCTAGACTGTCTTGCTCTCTCTAGTAGATCTAGATTAGTAACTACAGGAATTAACAAGCTTTGGCATCAGTTGTTAAACTTACTTGATAAGGACTATGTTCGCGATCAAAAGAGTAATACATGACGCTGTAAATCGAGAATGCCTCTGGGCATAAAATTTCAAGAGATACCATGGGATCATTTTGGTAAATATTAGTGATGTAGATGGCAAAGCAGAATGTATACAAACTCCCCTCCCCTCCACATCATTTTCTTAGCCTTATTCCCCTTTCCTGTATATTGACAGGAAGTGCAATCATTTTCTTCCCTCCAATGTAAGAGAGCTTGTCATTGGACGACAGCGATACAACGGAACCGGAAGCTAATCTGCTTGCGCAAGGCAATTCTTATTTTGTTGTCAGTGGAGACAAGGCTCATGGAGGAAGCTGTGCACTATGGAGAACAGTGATACTGCGTGTGTGCTGATCTACAACGGCGGCCAATGAGCCTGCTAGTTTCCATTGATGTTACACTCTAACCGTCCATATGAAATGAAGTAAATCACAAGTGTTATTTTTTAGTTCTGTGAGAACTGGTTAGTTAAATTTCAGGCGGAAAACTACAACATAGATCTAGATCTAGATCTGGATTGAAACCCCAGATTATGTTGTGAATCTGTCTACTCATATGATTGACATTACATGGATAATAAAGTCAGTTAGTTTGCCGATGCAGTTCATATCATATACAATAAATATCCTTGGCAGAATTTATGACGATGTCTCTTTAAATAATTGGAGAACTAACATCATCTGATAATAGATTGTGAATATCACTTGGCAGAAAGTAGGCCAACCAGCTGACTTGAACAAAGACATCAGCAAAAGTCTGTCATATTTAAAGGAATTTTTATAAATAAATCATTCTTAGCTGTTTTGTGATTTTTTTTTCTTTTGTATGTGACTAAATTAATGAGAGTAAACTGAGTCTGACATTAGCTTTTAGAGATAGCCTGACTTTTGACAGAATGCAAATTAGAGCTTGATCCAGATCTGTCATCTGCTGCAATTTTAACAATGTTTGCAACTTTTATCAAATAAGGAAAAATCTGTTTCAGGTGGCCTTTGAGGTCAGGATGAACTGCAAGTTGTTTTCTTTTATTCTTTGTTCACAAGTTTGGAAGAAAACAACATAAAAAAAATTGTTGCCACATTTTCATTTCATTCAATTATATTTTAGATTGTTCCAGAATGAAGTTCATTTGGTGTTGGTTTGTGCTCCTTATTTGTTGTAATTTTGCTTATCATTAAGTTTGTTGTGTGGCCTCTCACTGTGAAAATGTCCAGTCTGATGCGAAGAAAAAAAGCGAAAATGAGGACACTAATGTGGGATTTTTATAGAATCTTAATATAGTGATTAATTTTCTTTATGTACTTTAACAATCGAAGTATTCTCATTATCATGTCTAGTCAGAAGGATATTATTATCGTAATTATCACTTTCAACCACCCATAACTCAAGTTGATAGAGGAATCTAAAACGTAATTGGAATTACATGTGAACCACTGTTCTAGTATGCCTTCTCCCCATATCTGCGTAAATAACAGATCAGATTTTTTCCCTTTGTTGATTGTCTTTATGAGTTGTCTCTTTTAAAACAAACTAAAAGGCTGAAAATAATGTGAAGACAATGTTTACTTTGTTGGCATCACCGCCTCTGTCTCTGCACCAGGAAATTTCTTTAGTGATGGCTTTTTTAACGCATGGCAGATTCTCATGCTCTTGCTAGTCTGACTTGCCTCAAACTTAATTTGCATCAGGCTTCTATGGATGAAAGGCAGAGGAAAGGGAAGAAGGAAACAGGGGAATGGACAACAGCTTGACATGCCAGCAACATGACTGATGTATATAAGAATTCGTTCCCTGCACCTCCTACCCTTTGAAAGAACCTCTACTGTATTTCTCACCAGACAGACTGACTTCAGTTCCTGTTTGCTGTCATGATAGTAAACAGTCTATTTAATTATTGGTACACTTTACCATATAACGATCCAGAGCTGGACTGGCTACTTGGGAGTTTGGGAGTTTTCCGATGGGCCAGTGCGTCAGTGGGCCGGTAGGTCTGTGGGGTGGTAGGTCAGTAGGTCGGAGGGAGAGAGAGAGAGAAAGAAAGAAGAAGAAGAAGAAAAACAGTAGGGTGAAACAAATTCTCCATGGCTTAAATGTATCTACTCTGATTGCGACCGATCTTTATTTCGGTTATTTTATTTGATTGCGAGCAGCTCGTAGTTTTTGGTTTTGGAAAAGTTTTTGCCAGGCCTCCCATCACTAAGCCTCTAAGCTTAGTGATCAGGGGTTTGGGGCTGGAGGGACTTCTATGTCCCAGGTGGGCTGGTTAAATTGGCAAATTCCTGGGCTGACTTTTCGAGCCAGTCCGGCCCTGTAACGATCTCAACATGTGTCATTTCACAAAGATCTGGCACTTATATTGAGGCACACGATAGCTCCCTGTGTTATAACATTTTCTGTTGCTTTTTTTTTTTTTTTTTTACCTTTAGAATATATTCTACTACTCTCTTAGGGTTTTTTTTATAATGTTTTCCTGATAATATTCTTTTTTGTAATTATTTTGTTTTCCATCATTATTGGATATTGCTGTGATATTTCTTTAGCCTTTTTATTGTTTTTATTCATATGCAACTGTCCTTTGAGTTACATGTAACATTTGTGCTTGAGTTTCACAGAAGGAAATGCTTGTATATTTCAGTGGAAAAGCAGTATCTCTTCTTGGTGTGTTGGTTTGGACTTATACAAACAGTTTAAGGCATATATCATTGGGGTGAACTGAATTCCTGGATAGTGATTTTTAATATTTCTCCAAGTGTTGACAAGTTAGTCACTATGTGATTCAGAATAGCCGTCATGTGGAGTTGGTGCAACATCGACATGTTATGACAATGACTTTAGTGTTGTTTTCAGTGAGGATAATTTTATGATTTCGTTTTGACATTGGATACACCAACAATTTTAAACTGGCTAAAGCTGGCGAAAAAAGTGTCAAGGTAAGGAGCTCTTTTATCATTCTAAGATGAGACATTTCTTTTTTTTCCCCCTTTTTTTCTAGTCCTTAGTGGAAATCACTGGAATGTTGTAGTTATTCTTATTTCAGTTATTTCATTTCTTATTTCTGATGTAACATGACAGAAGGTAATGTTCATAAATTTTGATCTCTCTGAGAGTGATAGCTTTCCAATCATGGCTGTTCAAAAATAAAAGAAGCAAGCATTGTGTTTATACATTTTGTCTTTTACGTAATAAACTGACTAGTTCTTTCTCTCTCACTCTCTGTGTGTAGCCTGTAGTTGGTGGTGCAGGAAATGGTGGTCTGAGTGGTGCCGCTGCTCGAGGCATGGAGAGGTACGAGAATCTGGGCTTAGTGGGGGAAGGGAGTTATGGCATGGTGCTCAAATGCCGCCATAAGGACACCGGGCAGTTGGTGGCCATCAAGAAGTTCCTGGAGTCTGAGGATGACAAAATGGTCAAGAAGATTGCCATGCGTGAAGTTAAAATGCTCAAGGTAAGATTAGAAATCTAAATTTGCGAATGACACTCACTTTTGTCACACTGATTTTTTTGCTTGCTCTTAAGCGATTGACCACTTACCTGGGGGGCATTAAAGTAGGTCATTTTAGATTGCTGACCCACTTTTCTGACACACCTTGATCACATATAGGACAGTGGGCTTGGTGGGACCCTGGAGTTATTTGTGGCCTGTGATTGGTTGGTCCATAGGTCAGCTTGGTTGTGGTCTCTCTGTGCCATTGACTGTGGTTAAAAGTTTGAATTATGTTGGTGGTGGTCACATCATTGAAAGTTTGTTTGTTGGGAAATTAATTCTTTTCACAGACTGACAGAGATAGTATTTTTTTTTCTTTCTGATCTAAGCCTGGAGAAGTTTGAGGCAGAACTTTGTGCCCTCAGGAATTGCTTATTGGACCTCAGTTGTAGTGTAAACCAACTATCACATTTGAGTTGATGGCTGCTCACCCCATTCTTAGATAGTCCCTTGCCATATTTTACTACTCAACTCTCCTCTCATGTTTCTGTTGCAGCAACTTCAACATGACAACCTGGTGAACCTGATTGAAACGTTCCGTCGCCGCAAACGCCTCTACTTAGTGTTTGAATTTGTTGACCACACAGTCCTAGATGAGCTGGAGAAATGTCCTAATGGCTTGGATGAAAACACATGTAGGAAAATTCTCTGGCAGGTGCTGAAGGGGACAGAATTCTGTCATTCCCACAATGTGAGTTTTATGTGTTCTTTGTCAGAATTTCTGTCGTTCCACAAAATATGTATTCTGTATGCACATTGAATTTCGGTCATTTCCCCCATATGAAACATGAACAGTTGTTTTATATGGGTGACATGAGGCTATGTATCTCTAATGATTAAGTTGCATGAATCGATGTGATAGTGACATGAGGCTACTGACCATGACACTCAAGTTGCATGACGCAATGTGATTGGGATTTTTCTGCAATGACAACAAATTTGCAGTTGGATCCCACACATGCAAGGCCAACTTGCCACAACTGAATAAATAGAAAAAATCTGCCAATGATAATAATTATGTCAAACACACTACTCATCTGACGATTTTTTTAGGTGAGAACGTACATAGCTTGAACATGGACCAGAGGGAAAGATAATTATAATGCATGCTGAAAAAAACTAGAGTTATGCAGCCTGAAGTTATGTGACAATGGTATATTAGCTGCATGTATTGTCTCTGAATCTTGTTTTGTGGAAAATTAGCTTTGCAACTTGAGTGTGTATTGTTTAGCCTGAGATATGTTAGAATACAAAAATTGGTTGTAACAGATTGTCACAAATAAGAGCCAGGTTGTGTGTGATTGAATCCAGTATCACTGTCTCCATTTTCATTTCTTGCTGTTCCAGATAATTCACAGAGATATTAAACCTGAAAATATTCTGGTCAGCAAAAGTGGCATCGTCAAGATTTGTGATTTTGGCTTCGCTCGAACCCTGGCCCAGCCCGGGGAAGCTTACACGGATTATGTGGCCACCCGTTGGTATCGAGCGCCAGAACTCCTCGTCGGGGACACCAAATATGGCAGGTAGGTGGCCAGATTTATCTCACTCCTCAGAGTTACCCAAAAATTTGCTGAATGATCCTTTGACCTCAAGACACTACATGTATAGAGGGACCGCTCCAGCCATATCTAATCCAATCCACAACCTGCACAAATCAGTGAAAAAACAAGTGCATTTTATTTGACTGTTTATCCAGGCTAGCATATCTGTGTCCCAGGCATGGTTATGTCCTAGCATAGTTTGTGTCCCCAGTATTGTTGTGCCTTGCATGGAAATGTATCTTGATGGGTGGTGTCTTTAACATGGTCGTGCCCTTCGCATAGCTGTGTCTTAGCATGGCTATGTCCCTAGCTAGCATAGTTGTGTCCCTGGCATAGTTATGTATCTTAGTATGGTTGTGTCCCTAGCATTGTTATGTACCTTAGCATGTCTATGTCCCTAGCATGGTTGTTTCCCTAGGACAGTTGTGTCCCTGGCATAGTTCTGTACCATAGCATGGATGTGTCCCTAGCATAGCTGTGTACCATGTCATGGTTATATCCCTAGCATATTTGTGTACCTTAGCATGGTTTTGTCCTTTGTATAGTTGTATCTCTGACACAGCTGTGTATTTTAGCATGGCTGTGTCCTTAGTATAGTTGTGTCCTTAACGTAATTGTGTCCCTGAACATAGTTGGGTTCCTGACATAGTTGTGTATTTTAGCATGGTTGTGTCCAAATTTATGATTGTGTCCCTTTAACATGGCTGTGTCCTGTTGACCATTGTGCCCTCTAGAATGGTCAGGTAGAATAGATTTGTAATTGATAGGTTTTCAATAATCCATCATGTAACTTGAGAACAGTGTGCCTTTGCGGTCAGCAAATTATTGCCATGTCTTAATTAATTCTGTCTGGTCCTATCCTATCCTATCCAATTTCACCTCATCCTACAAGATAATCACCACCAGGAGGGTGAAAAAGTAAGAGAAATCTCATCTTACCGTAGCCTATCTTGTCCTGTCCTCAACCAATCTATCATATCCTGTCCTGTTCTATTCTATCATATCACAGTATATAGTCCTGTCCTATGCTGTTATGATTTATCATTGATGGCATGATGAGATCAGCCATATGTCTTGCGCCTAGTGCAAATGAGTCCGAGGTCAAGTCACAGCTGTTTTTGACCATTTTTTTTATACTGTTTTCTTTTTATTTCTTTTTTCAGATTAAAAAAGGTTAAATTGTCGTTTTGTGAAAACAAAAAAACAAAAAAATTTACTGTTTTAGTCAGAAAGTAGTTAAAAACAAATAAAAATGGCCTTATACCTTCATTTGCGACTTTCCTACTCATTTGCCCTGGTTGCAAGACATATATCAAAATTGGGCAGGTATTTCAAAGGCAGATTGAACTAAGACCAAACATTTGTACCACTTGTCATCATACAATTGTAGGGACAGGAAAGTCATCTATTATTTGAGAGGATTTACGTCAAAGTTTGTCCTATATTTTAAAAAAATTGCTCTGTTGTAAAATTTGGTGTCTTGGCACATGGCTGATTTCACCATGCCATAAATGTTATTTTATCTGTTGTATCGAATGTTGTCCTATAAACTTCCCAGGGCGGTGGATATCTGGGCAGTGGGCTGTTTGCTGTCAGAAATGTTGACGGGAGAGCCACTTTTCCCTGGGGATTCAGACATCGACCAGCTGTACCACATCATCCGCTGTTTTGGTAAGCTTTTGCTCTGCTCATTGGTCATTGTGTGCGCACAGGGTATATAAGTGCACCACATAGTCAGGTGGATGCCTATGTAAGTGGATGATTGGATAGGTGAATGAATATGCCAGTGAATGGATGACTGTTTGTGCGGGTGAAAGAGGAGATGGATAAGGGGATAGAAGAGAAGCATATTAGAAAGTAAATGGATGAGTAGGTGGATGGATAGATATATGATGATATGTACTAACAGGGGTACATGGATGACAAATGTCAGGAATGAGAGGAAGCATTTTCAATGAATGCAGGATGCATGTTTACGTACAGACATCAGTTGAAGGGATGAAGAAATAGGAACCTGATTCATTGCTTTTATCTTTTCAGGAAACCTGACTCCGCGACATAAGGAGGTTTTCCAGCGTAACCCTCTTTTCGTGGGCATGCGGTTGCCAGAGGTGCGAGACATCATCCCACTTGAGAAGAAGTTTACACGTGTCTCTGTGGAATCCCTTAATCTTATGAAGGTAAAATGTTGTCAAAGACCCAGTCTTAGATCATGATGAAAGTCTTAGCGACATGTCATGTGTGTGCAGTTGAGATGGTTTTAAGTTCCATTGTTAGTTGAAGAGAAAATCTGACTTGAATGAATATTTGAATATTCATGAAGTGAGGAATAAATGAAACTGAAAGTGGGCGTGAAATGGTCAGAATTCAGATAGGACATTGGTGACTCAAGCAATGGCCTCATTATTAAACATTTTTAGCCACTAGATGTGGATTAGAGAAATGAGTTTGACATGATGAAGACAAAACCTCAATGTGATCAGTTTTTCTGTGTAATGGTGAAGAAAAAAAAATCCATCTCTGTAACATAACCTGACTAGACAAGTTAAAGCCACAGTGTGCAGTTGTGTATTACTACATGGTGAGTGTAAGAGATAATTTGTCTTGCACCCAGAGCAAAGGAATCAGAAGTCGCTTCTGGCAGTCATGAGTTGTGCCAATGTTTGACTATTTTCCAACTCGGATACCAATTTTTTTTTTTTCCATATTAGAAAAGGTTGAATTTTTTTTTGTGGAAAACAAATAAAAAACTTTGGTGTCTCAGTTGGAAAATAGTTGCAAACGGTCATAACTCGAAATTGTCTGGATGAGACTTCGGACTCATTTGCCCTAGGTGCAAGACATTTGGCCAACATAATTTGGTTGTAAGTCAAGGAAAGTTAGACATTGGCATCATCTGTTGTGTATCAAATCTCAAACCAGTGTGAACATATGTAGCAGTGAGTCACTTTTGGCATAATTTTTCACTTATCTGGTGGGTAAAATATTTGGGAATTATAAATTCAAGTGACTAAGTAGGGAAGCAACAACACAAGCTTATCATTTTCTAGAAAAAGGGCATAGGTAGAAGGTTAAGTGGTGATCAGTTGCTTCTCACATATCCTGCAGTGATAAATGATGATCAACTAGCACGTCTTGGTATTGTTGTCATAGTTGTTGTTGTTGGTCAGGGTGCTTATTGGCATCATGCTACAAAATACTACAGGCTCAGAACCTGTTTTGTTATTGGGGGGGAATACCCCATAATGCCAAGCTGCAAGGCAGTCATCTGAGTACCCTGATAGAATGTGTTGTATGTTGTATGTGGTGTTGTCGCTGCTGTTGTTGTTATTGCTATTGCTGTTGTTCATGTTGTTTGTGTCACCACCGGTACTGCTGGAAGAGTAGTGTGGTCTCTGATGTTGTTGATTTTATCAGAAAACACAAAAACTGGACTACACTTTAACAAAAAAAAGAATATAAGAAATGTAATTGAAAGATGTAGAGAATTTGTCAAGGAAATGATTATGGAAATGATAAAAAAATATAAAGTTCTAGACCAAAGGATACAGCTTAAGACACACAAAACAAAACAAAAATACAATGAAGAAAATAATACAGGGGAATAGTTGAGGGAGGTGGAGGTATGTAGTGTACTTGATCAAAGAAAAACATAAGAAAAGACAGATACAGAGCATGCCTATAGGAAACACACTTAAAACCCAATAAAAACATAAGGATAAATGGAGCAAAAAAAGAGTGACCAAGGAAAGAAGGAGGGGTACTAATACCAATACAAGACTCCATACAAATAACTAATCACAGAAACATAAAAATTGATAGCGTAGAAGGGCTTAGACACAGACGTTTTTTTAATTGTCAACATATACAAACACAGCCTGGATAAAGAAAGAAAATATAAATATTATATGACTGAACAACACACAGCAGAAAAAACAAGAGTAATAGGAGACATGTTTTTGCTGCAGTGGCCTCCATATTTTATCAGATGATGGCCATTTTCACAGTGGTCTCTGCGGCTTGTTATATTTCTGTCTCACATCTCTTTTCCCCAGCTGTGTCTCCAGTTGGACCCTGACAAACGTCCAACTTGTGCAGACCTGCTCAAACATAACCTATTTCAGAAGGACGGGTTCGGGGCCAGATTCTCTGTGGAGCTCAAACAAAAACTCCATCAGGAAAATTTGAACAATCCCCTGTTGAGGTCTCGAGCAGCCAGGCAGGATGACAAAGAGGGCAGTGAAAATCACATCCAAGGCAACTCTGATTCTGGCAAAGGTGGAATTGTCAAGAAAAAGAAGAAAGTGGAGGCCAAAGACTCTAAGGAAGTACGATGTGAATCTATTGTCATCCGAGAGTGATGCTGCACTTCATTTTTCTTCAGAGCATTGGGATAGATTTTCAGCCACTGGATGAAAGCTAATTTTGAACTGTTCTTTTGTTCATTGTTTTTTTTTTTTTGACTACCTCACTAAAAAAAACTATTTTAGAAACATATTACTCTATAGCTACTAATGCTTAGTTGCCTTTCCTAGCATATGGGAAGACAAGGTATGGCAATTAGAACAGCTATCTGGAAAGCAAAACAAAGGAATAGAGTCTTTGTTTTGTTTCTTTTTTTTTTTTGTTAGATTGTTTTAAAAATTAGTTTAAATGTGTCTCTCCTTGAGTTGTAATGAATAAAGTAGTTTGGGAAATAGACATATTGTTTTGTATTGTCTTTTTTTTTTTTTTTAAACATACTTTTTCTATTGCTTTTATGTATTTCTTGTTTTTGTTTTTTTTTTTTTGTTCATTTACTGTTATATTTCTTTTCTGTTTTTGTTCAGGATTTAAAAAATGGAGAAGAAAAACCAAAAAAGAAATCTTCAGACAATGAGAACAGTAAGGTGACAAGCAAACCATCACCTCCAAAAGCAGCATCCACAACTCCGCTGGGCAACTCCAACACTCACTCTATAGTTCTGCCCCCTGCTGGAAGTGGCACGGCAATCATCAATACAAACATCTCTCACACCAACTCCCCCGAGGGCGAGCCCCTGACAGATCGTGACAGTCGAGATCGAGACAAAGAGCCCCGAGATTTCCTGCCCTCGCCCCAGCACCAAGTGACTAGCAGTATTCCCCCCATCAACAACACGTTAACCTTACAAACACGGTGAGTGGCCTGCTAAATTTACAGACAAGATGAGTACGTCAGTCTGAAGTTTACCCTGAGAGTTTGGAGCTGTCACTTTTGCTGTGCGATTGTCAGCTTAAGTTTGGCTCCACCATCTGTGTGTCCCACATCTCAGATCAGAAACATTTCACTTTTCATTGTCAAGGTTCTGCAAGTCATGTCAGCTTGACATGCCCCAGCTTTTTTATGGAGGATGGAGGTGGGGGGTGAGGGGGATAAATAACAGACAGCTATCTTGTTGAGTTGTCTTTCTTTGTTTACTTCATTGATAGTTAGTTCGTTCATTTTCAGAAGAGTTCAGTTAGGAGTCATGACTAAATCTTTATCACTGTGTGAAAATGTGATGGTTTTGGTGAAAGTTTCACCATACTTTCACCAACTTTTTCAATTGGCCTATGGTGCGGCCTTGCACCAAACCATCAATCTATTGTGATGTGTTTGACACACTGCACATGCGTGTTTCATGTGTTCTATGTTTGTGAGCACACCTAACCCTAGTCTGCTGCTCACAGCTGTGTGTTTGAGGATATACACAAGGTTTAACATCCAGTCAGATATTGGCCAGTCTGCCCCAGTTGTCTCTCTCTGAGGCTGTAATTCCATTTTTCCACTATGATAGCAAGATTTACATACCCATAGATTTATGCTTTGTGTGAAACGAGAAAATTTGACATTTTATATTTTTTGTTTCAGAGTGCCAATGATGCTAAGCTTGATAAGGTGAACAAAATTTGAACTATTAGCCATCCATACATCGATCTCTTCTGTATGCACTGACACTATTTGTCCCCTTTGTAGAATCTAATGCCTTGTGTTTGACCAAAATGTAACCACATTCAAGTGTTGATCTTTAACTTCAACTCAAACCAACTCCATATTCTCAGCTCAGATCCAACATTGTGATCCATAATCTGATGCAGCAATTGGCAGACTTGTCAGCCACTGGGTTCCGTCAGCAGCTCACTGCTACCTGGTCTTATGTTATATCTGTGGCAAGTTACAGAAGATTGTCACAAATAGCCCAAGACTGACTTAGGACTATAAAGTTGTAGACCTTATATGCCGTTTCCTGGGCACCAGTTGTGTTAGCTCAAACTGGAGAATCCTGTTAGCTTTTTTTTCTTCTGGGACCTTAAATAGTTGAACCCTACAGCCTGGCACACAGTGCAGATTTTCCGGTGTGAAATTCGCCACACTTACCTCAGTCCTACACGTCCATTACATTTAAAAATAGATATCTGATAGGTCACTTCGGGGCAAGGACATTTAGGACTAGGGTGATTACAAATTTCTGCGGCTATGATCATGTTTGAGGCTTGTGTTTACAAAAGATATTGAACATGAAACAAGAAATGTGCATTCTTGGCCCAGAAGCCAGGAACAAGGGGTTTTTCAGGCATTGGTGACCAAGGTTCAAAGAGTTAATCTTTTGAATGTCTGAACTTGGTAGCATGGGTGAAGAGATGTTGATGTCACTGTTGTACTGCAGAACTTAGAGAACTAAGAGAAAAGAAGTAGTAATCTAAATTTGAAAGATGGAGAGGTCATGGTCCAGTCAGTCTTGGGAGTGGTCAGAGACTTCATAACTGTCATCCAGTATTACAGACAGACTGCAGACTATGACAAACCATCAGTGTCTGCTACATGTTGACAGTAAAACCAGTCACCAACTCTTTCTGCTCTAAGCAACTTTTCAGAACTTATCTTGTTTGTCTGCTGCTATGTTTCCATCTGATTCCTTTCATCTGTGCTGACCTGTGTGTGACTGTCTATTCTGTCTATATTTATACAAGATAATTATATCAATAATCTCCGTTCTTTCAGTGATTGTTGTCTCTGATCAATATTTAGGTCACTGCAATTGTTGATATATCCTTTAAGTATGGAGACTATTTGATTTCCTGTCATTACTGGCACATTATTATATTTCTCTCCTTTTAACACAACTTTCTTCTCTTTTTCCATTTTTCCCTTTCAGTGTTTTGTTTCTCTGCCAGAAATACAGTGGAACCCCTCGATAACAACGACCTCCCCTCTGTTGCGACTTTTTTCTCAGTGACGGATATATTTCTCTATGTAAAGTACCCGGGAATAGCGACTTCCCCTCAAATACGACTTATGACCTCTGGTTTTGCACTGTTTTTAAACAAAATCCCCCCATATTACGACAATTGCTAGGCAGTCTATCATGCACTAGCATCAGCCCCACAAAACCAAAAGCCCAAGTGGAAGGTCTCCCTCCACTCGTAGTACTAATCTAGTACTACTAGCAGTAGGCCGGAGACAATGTGTATCACAGCCACGTGGCATCGCCAGTGCACAGAACGTGCAGTCTGAAAAATCTTGCATTCGAATGAATTGGGATATTTTATACTAGTTTTTTTCCGCACGTTGACATCATTCAGAATGCCGCCGGGGTTTAGTTTTCGTTCATAGTCCAGAAAAAAAAAAAAAAAAACTGCGCTCTCCCGTCTGTTGCTATGGGCAGTGGTCCTGCCTGTCGCCGTTGCTAAGGCCTTTGTACGCCAACAGTACATGATGTAGCCTGGTCCGGACATGTAGTGTTATGTGTTTTACCCTGCCCGTCCCACCCTCACGATAAAAGGTCGTTCACGTGCGCCCGTTATTGATGATCAGTGATCATCGCTTGGTCCACGATTGCTCATGTCGTTCCTTTCCGCATGTTGCAGACCACGATCTAAATGATGTAGATCAAGATCAAGATTCATTCTGGGATCTTCCACTCAAAAGTCTGGACGGATGCCGACGACCTCCTAGTTTACGATGTCTTTATGTGTACATCATTGGACAGAAGACAGCGGTCTGCCCATAACTACATTATAACGCACGTCATCATGTTAACCAACTGATCTTGTCTGCTTACTTTGTGTATAGTAAACAGAAATTGTTCGAGGCATTTCTTTTTGTTGTCAATTTTTCGTTGTTTGTCTTTTTTAGAATTGACAGAAACAACTTGAAGTAGGACCTACAGTAATTAAAAAATGATATTAATTTTTTATTACAAGAGTTTTACTCCTTGTGTCATATTAGGGAGTTTGCTCAAGGGACATAACATGTCAGAACCTAAAACCCTGAATTACGACCCCCATCTTATGCGACCTGATTTTGCCTACATTTTGCCAGCTGTCGTAATTAAGGGGTTCCACTGTATCAGTTATTTTCATCAGTTTAGTTTTTGCACTGTGTCAGTGAGAAGACCCAGGGGTGAGTTCTACTCAAACTGATCTTTAAGATGTTTTAAGTTTGGGTGGTCAGCTAATATGAAGGGGGCAGCACCCTCAGTAGGTATCCAAAATATGCCAGTGTGTGTTGGGACTTCAGACAAAGTTCAAGCACTGAAAGGGGCAGAATAAACATACACGATGTTGTGTTGCTCAAGAAACAAACCCACTGTGACCGCCCCTTATTGACGCTGGACGTCATAGGAAATATAATTTTGTTATGCAAGAACAATTGAGGAAAAAGGACGGATAATTTTGTTCTTATAAATATTTTTCAGTTGTATTTTTTTTTTTTGTTTGGAAGACATTTTAGAAAAGCAGATGTTTATTACTGTTTGAAGATGTTAAAAAAGTGGGCATTCTTGAAAAGTATAAGAAAACGAGAGAAGAATCTCTGATGATGTTTCTCCTACATCATTTTCTTTCAGTCAATGAAAAGTTAATCTCAGGCAATTTCCAACCAAAAAAAGTCATGTAGGAGATGGCAGACCCTGAATGCTTTTGCCATGTCAGACCAGTGTTTATCTCTGGTCATGTCATGCCATATGTCATCTAGCAAATGTCTCAGTGTTGAGATAGGTCTATGTAAGGTTTAACTAGAACACTTGATGGCAACTCCACTGTCTGCAGATTTCAGAGATTTCTGGCAATGCTGGCAACCGCTGAGTGATCCGACTTGGTGCAGCACCAGGAGCGGCAGTCTGGTAGTGATACAGTAAGGACACACAGAATAAAAAACTTCCACTTGTAGTTCTTAGTTTTCTCCATTTCAGGCTTTAGTAACTGAACATGCAACAATAGACTTAGGCAGTAGTATAGTTAAATCTAGCTATTGTACCTTACTATACCAGGCTAGGTCGAGCCTGTCCGGTAGTTGGCTATTTGGATTCTCAGGAAATGACTAGCCTGTCAATCAAATGTATTATCTATGTCAAACAAAGACATCATCTGTGTCATCAGCTACACTGAACTTTTCAAAGGAGTCTTGGACATCTCATGTGGAACAGAACATACAATTTTTTGTTTTTTTTTTTTGCTTTTCCATTATTACAAGATCCATTGGTCTCTTTCTGTGGATACACCAAAAATGTATCTCAGTAATTTTAATCTCAGATTAGACATCACATAACTAAGTGTTCTGACTGAATAAATGTCTCGCGCCCAAGGAAAGTGAGTCGGAACTTGCACCAGGAGATTTAGAGTTGCTGCTGTTTTTAACTATTTTCTCACTGAGATACCAAAATGCTTTTATTTGTTTTCCACAAAACAAAATTTTAACCTTTCTAACCTGGAAAACAAAAAAAAAAGTTGGTACCTGAATCACAAAATAGATAAAAACGGCCATAACTCACGATTGCCCGGAGGACTCCCGACTCATTTGTCATGGATGCAAGACAAATTCTCACAACAGTTTTTCAACTCAGTGGAGCAATGAACTATTGATGTGTCAATCTGTTCTCAATAAGAGGATGAGTTTTTTCTGTTCTTGGACTCAGTTAGGGCTACTTTTTCTTGTGGTAACATACACATGATAAGCCTCTCATTTTTCAGCTTTTGTTTGTGAAAATTCACAATGGTACCATAATTAACTTGTCCTCCCTTTGATCTCCAAGTCATCTTTTCTTCAGGCTTGGGTCACATTTCACCTGAATACTCCTACCTTAAGCTATCAGTTATATATATAATAACATTTCCACTTTTGAAGTGTACTTTGTAAACATTCCTGTTCTTAGTTTGGCTGCTGACTTAGAAAAATTTAGCAACAGCAACAACCGCAGTGTAAACTTTGGCCCTCTCTTTTACTCTCATTCTCTCATGCCTAGAATACAGTGTTATAGCCCTGATTTTTTATTTTATTTTTTAATCTCTTGGATTTATCAATGGCTGTTTTTTTTTTTTTTTCTTCCTTTCCCCTAATACTAACCCCAGCTGTATAGTATATTATTTGATATGTATAATCTGTATTTATATATATAGCTCAGTCCTTGCCACTTCCAGTCTGAAGTGGAAAATTATTCAAACGTCATTTTTTTTAAGCAGTGATGCTTTTTGGCACTAAAAAAAGATTTGGTAGAACAAATATAATTATGATATTTTATTCCATGGTGTTGATGATCTTGTATAATGATATCCCTGCATATGTTCCCGTGTTCACTTCCAGCTAACAGCTTGTGTTGTGATGTGTGAAATTGGCAATTGTAGAACTTGATCACATAGGAAGTGGTTGAAGATGGGGATGAGAAAGGGAGGATGAGGAGGAGGGGGGGGGGGTTCAGACACAAGAGAGGCAGAGGGGATAAATTTAGGGAAAAGGAGAGGCCAGCAAGTAATACTCCAGAAGTTTGGCAAACTGCTTGAAGAATTGGTGCCATTTGGCATCTGTGGAGATCAGGAAGAAAGCAGAGTCATGATGTGAGAATCAGACTATGACATTTTCTCAGTTTATATGAGATGCGACATGATAAAATCATGCTCTCATCAAATTTTGAGCATATGGAGTTATTGGTATCATTGTGAAGATTATTCATTTCCCTTGTTGTTAGTTAAAAAAAAATATTCTACCATAAGTAGAAATTGAGATATTGGCAATTAAAGACAATAGGGATGACCTGTTGCCGGAGATGAATTTAGTGCTTAAATGGCTGATTGCTTTTGTTAATCTTTATCAGTCCTTATTAGGCATGCCACAAAATTACAATTTTGGGAGTTTTACTCTATTTTAGAAAATTTAACTTTGAGTTGCATTTTTAGATCGTGAAAAATCCATTCGCTGCTGAAAAATACCTAACTTTGATAGTCGCCTCAGTTTGACAAGGGCCTGATTACATCATGTTACATCTCATATGATCAGTATTCAGGGTTTTCAGAGCTGGGGGTATCTTTCCTTCTGTTAACAGTAGGTGTTAGTCACTAGGATCTATCGTAGAAGAATACGTTTTTTTTTTATATTTTAGTTCTAAAAGGAGCAAATCTTCATTGTGTTAAGCAAGAAAATGGTGGTGCTTTCATGAGAGAGAGAGAGGGGGAGATAGGAAGAGCGCAGTTTGTTACTAGCCATATCTATATCTCACGTGCTTGAGTTTGACTCCAGCACTGAATGTCGTGCCTTATTGAAGGACCCTTTGTTTTGTGTCCATCCCTTGCAGTCCCTCGATTGCACAGCTGAAAAGTGAAGATAGGTGGTCGCCTCGAAATGTTCTGGTCAATGGAAATCGAACGTCTTCTTTCAGGTAACAGAGCTGTAGCACTAGCCAGTGCCCGCCTGGATTGACCCCAACTCTCTGTACTCAATTAATGATTTGAACTAACTTTTCTTTGACCTGCTAGTCCTCTCTTCTTTTGGAGATCCACTTGGTAGATCTTGGTTTTGAACTGACATCTCTAAACTTGATAGACCCAGTGTGGCATAGGTACAAATAAGCCACAGAACTGACAGTTTGTATCATGGTCTTTATGCTGTGAGGCGGAGAGCCTGAGGATATTGAAACATCCATTATAGCCTTGGATTGCTTTTGCTTCATATCTATCCATGCCAGCTTTAGAACTGAGAACTGAATTATCTTTTTTGTACATTCTACTCTTGATTGCACCAGATATTTTATTTAACATTTTTTTGATTACCTAGAGCACAACAGATAATCAGACTGAACTGAGACTTTACAGGTGTTTAATTTTCATCATGGAATAATCAGGACTCAGCATTTTGTCTTATATAATTTAGACTCATTACTCCCATTGTCAGGTGACTATGACTCATAACTCCCCATTGTCAAGTAACCATGACTTATCTCCCCTTTGTCAAATAACCATGACTCATGTCTCCCACTGTGAAATAACCAGTTTTCATAATTTTAACCATGAAATAATTTATAGATTTCATCAATGTCATTGCGAAATAACTATGTTTGTCATTTCATTTGAAAATAATATAACATTACCAAACTCCGCTTCAGGCTCCTCAAACAGACTGTCTAATATCTTTAAGTTTTGTCCATCATTATGGCTGGTTTTTTACCACAGCATTTTTCAATATTGATGGGGAACAGCAGGATTCTGTTACAATTTATTACCACACTTTCACATTCCAGAAATCCAGAAATGTGCTGTAGAAAAGTAAAAAAATCTGAGATCATAGGCCACAGGTCAATATCTAAGAATGATAGACCTGATTCGGGGGGGGGACAGTATACCAAGAAACACAGAGCAGCAAGTCCTGGCTTTGTTCACATGTGAAGACTCCAGAGGAAAAACCAGATAAGCCACATTTTCTACAAAGGGAGAAAAAAACAGAAAGTTTAGAAGTCTTTAGTTTTTTACTGTATGCCCTTTTGAAAACTCTTTTTTTAGAGGAACTTACCTGGTTTTTCCAAATTATCATTCTGCTTAACAAATCTTGGAGGTGTGCTTCATAGCGCCAGGGCAATAACTCATTTTTCACAAAAATGTGACTTATCTATTTTTTCCACTGGAGTCTACATATGTTGTTTCCAGGGCAAATGAGTTGGAAGCCGACTGGGAAGATTTCAGGTTACGGCCCTTTTTAACTATTTTCAGACTGAGATACCAAAATTTTTAATTTGTTTTCTACAAAATGAAAATCCAACTCTTTCTAACCTGAAAAGAAAAACTTGGTATTTGAGTTGAGAAATAGTTAAAAACGGCCGCAACTCGCTATCGCCCGGAGTGACTTGCGACTCATTTGCCCTGAGTGCAAGACATATGCATTCAAGATCCATCATTCATACATTTAAGTTGTTGCTGTCTCTTGGCCTGTTAACCCTACAACTGCGCCGCACGCCTTTAGCCAACAGGGGAAGCCATACTTGATAGTGCGAAGTCCGCCTTTAGACTATCTGGCCTTTCCTTGCTATGTCTATGGCATCGCTGTGATATTACTCAGTTTGTCGAAAATTAGGTGTTATCGGACCCAGTTTTTCCAAAATGTCACCTAATAGGTACGGCTGCATCTAAGTACAAGATCTTTTGATAGTCAATGATTTTTTTTTCTTAGATTCTGAGAAAGTCCATAGATATAGCCGAATCGAAGCAGTCGGTAACATAAAGACAGGAGAAGAGAAATCAAAGGCCACATGGCCCGCTCAAGTCCTCTCAAATGGTCTGAAACTACAATCAAAAGAAACGAT
>JBCAUA010020768.1:0-12719 GCA_038406235.1 Peronia verruculata | reverse complement strand
GGCTCAAGTACACTCACATTTATGCACTTTTGTACAAAAACTGGATTATTTAATGAAAAGAACATACTTTCAGTACAATTAGCTGAAAAAAGCAGTGTTACACTCACCTGGTAGGATTATGGGGGGTGGATACAAAAGTCATGTTTTCAGAGTGCCGTCACATATCTGACTGACCATCTTTGAGGTACCACTGGTCTATCCAGTCAAGACGGAGACCATCAGTCAGACCTGACATTTACTGTCCAAGTAAATTACAGGATCTCAGTTTGATAACATCTTTAGTGTTCAAGCTACCGCTCCCTGAACCTATGTAGCATATCTGCTACATTGGGTGATAGAGGGTTAAGCAATATTATTGGTTGGGGGTAGATCATTGTCATCCACTGACGTTACCTCAAGTTGCTCTTCATCAAACAAGTCTTTACCCAAACCATAGACTCTTTCCTGACGATTGAGCAATCAACCAGTTCATGCAACATTGCCATCCGCATCAGACATTCTTTCTTTGTCTAATGAATGAGAAAATAAGCTTTGTCGATTGATCAAGGCACACAGGCTTGTCCTGACAATTCCTTCCATTCTCCATGGTTATGTGATCCGGGATTGGGATATGCATTTCTTTGATGTAAGTTAAGTATCCAATTTCTCCCTCTCTTGTATGTTCCCCTTTATTATGCCCAGGGGTATTGATCTGCCAAGTCGTGGGATCTTGAAAGATATCGGCACAGGTACATTTTATTACAGTTGTCAGAGGCTGATTATAATTATTGCTATTTTACATCCTTGTGCACATTTCATTGTTGAGATTTTCCCTGTAAATTTGTCCAAATCTATTTTTGTCTATTGGGAAATCACTAGAAATGATGAGAGTGTGTATCTGAAATCGATTTCAGTTCTTTTTTTTTTTTTTTACAGATTGGCTTTATTCTCCCAACGGCTGCAGAAGAGGTTTTATCGCTTCTGGCCCTTTATTCTTTTTATTTTAGATAGTTCGTTTACGATAAATACTGGAAGAAATTTGAACTGCACTGGAATACAAGGTTCCATAATTAAAATAGAGTGTTTACTACTTTGTCCAGAACACTCTTAACGGAAAAAAATGTTTTAATTTAAAATGAAAACATCTCTTTATCACAAATGTCAAACTGACCATGTTCTTTCGTATTCTAGGATCTTGAGGATCTCTGTTTTCTCTCATAGACTCTACAATGGCAATCAGAAACCTGCACTCTTGTCGTAGCCTACCTCGGACATTTCTAAACAGTTGTTCAGTGTACAATGCTTCTATCTGGTAATGTTCTACCATAATTGTCTTAGCTCTGTCAAAAAATAAATTTCGAAATTACACAAATTGCACACAAAATTTCCCAAAACGGCAAACAAACGACTGAAGAAGATTGAGAAAAAAAATCTTCTGCAAACCACAGTTCTCACAAAATTAGCATCTATACCTCTATATCTTTCTGGCCATTTAATGAATACCACCACGCCAACCTACTTTCCCCGCTTTACACTGTGGACAACTGTTGACAATGCACACATCACTGTCTACTCACTCAAATACTATATAAAAAAGCAACAGCCATCAACCTCTCGCATGAATCAGTTACAGCAAAAGAAAAAAAATGAAATGTGCTTCCGATTACTTGATTGAACTCGTCACTGGAATTTACAACACTGAATTGGAATTGCGTGTGTTGGCAAAGCTCGACCAGTCACTGCGCACACAAGCAATTCTTAGTCGAACATTGAAAGTGAAGAACCTGACAACAATGCGACACATTAATACAGTATGCAAAAACTACATGTCGTGCACATTAAAACTCAGTCTCTGTTAAACGTACTCCCAATAAACAATAGCAAGATACGAAAAGGAAAGGAAAAGGAGACCAATTGGTGTACTAGACAAATCTGATGATTAAATGCAGCGTCAAAGAGGAAAAGCCACCCGAAGAATAACGTGAATGGATGATCAACAAGGCGTATGAAACATCGCTGTGCAGCACCACATGCTGAAGAGTGTCAACCATTGTTCTCGACAGACGATTGAGAGTTAATATTTCACCAATACTGGATGATAGAAATCTGTCGTTGCAAGAACAATATTCTTCGAAGGTGATGTCCCCACTACCCTCCCCCCCACAAAATGCAATGACGTTCAGGAGGTGTCAAAAAAGGAAGTGACGAACGTGTTCATTCTTTTTTGGGGAAAAAAAGAAAATATGGGATTACCTGCAAGAAATAATTCTTTTCTTGGGAATATTTGGAATAAATGCCGACAGCGTGCATTACGCTGTCAACCAACACGTCGCAATAGGCGACAGAAGTGAAAGGCATGGTCCAGTAGCATAATTTCCTCTATAGCCTTGTGGCGACAGACGAGCGGCGAAGCTACAGTTATGGGTACACTGGCTTCTCTTAAAGGGCTTCTTTTATTCTTATCACAACTTTGACCTCACAATCAGCACAAAGAAGGCAAGTGATGTACCAGCCAACTACAGGAAAGACGTACGCTGAGTAAAATGTCTCCAGCAACGGCCAACGGATGAGTGCGGAGAACAAGTTCACATAGCCAACGCGAGCACTGCCTTCGGGAGATTCATCAAAAATGTATGAAACAGGAGGGATATCACCTTGGAGACGAAGCTCAAGGTATAGAAGACACTGTTTCTCACCTCACTCCGCTATGAATGTGAATCATGGACAGTCGACAAACGCCACACCAGAAAGCTGAACCATTTCCTTACCACCAGCATCTAGGCATAATGTGGCAAGAGAAGATCCCTGACAAAGAGGTCCTCACTTGAGCAAACGTCAACATCTGCAACATTCTAATGTAGGTCCAGCTGCGCTGGGCAGGCCCTGTAGTTCACATGCCAGCCCACCGGCTCCCCAAGATGTTAGATGGCGAACCCCAACATGGAACACACTCCCATGGAGAACAAATGAAGCGCTTCAAAGACTGAAAAGCTCTCTAAAGGCCTTCAATATCAACCATGACACGTGTGATCTAACTGCCATGGACATATCAAGGTGGCGTTCAGCTGTCCGCAAAGGCACTCAATTCTGTGATGCCTACAGAATAGCAGAGCTAAGAAAAACAGTGCCAGCAAGTCTCCGACAGCAGCCATCATTCCCTATTCACACTGCGTCAGAATCTTCGAGGCGCTGATTGGCCTGATCAGCCATCTGTACATTTACAGAGCCCAATCCACCGACCCTCAGGATGACTAAATGTTCCTCGTTTCTTTTTTTTTTTTACAGATAACTGTCCTTGACAAAGTGAAATAGACAATCGCCACCATGTACTTTGAACAGAACAGTTTTCAAGAAATGCCACTGATATTTCTTAGGGGGGGGAGGGGGACGTCCTGAAATATGGATTTTGCCAAAAAAATGCGATTTTGTACTTTTGTTTTCTCTTACAAGTATTGCCTTTCCTGTGTGTAAAATGGTATCAAAAAGTTGCTTAGTCAATTCTAATGTGTTTGACCAATGGTCATTCAACGGTTGGTCTAGCGTGCCGGTACTATCAATCAGGATTTGACTCCACCTGGCTGCTAAATGAGGCCGTAGATCATCGCGATTTGATTATATACAGGCAAAGGGTGCAAAAAGCACTTGAATATCACCTCTCCCAGCAATATCATGAGTTTCAGAGCGAGGGATGGACACTGGATGACCACTGTGAGACGAAAAAAACTGCTGATCATTCAAGTTATCAATGTAAGTGTTCTAAAACGACTTTCCCCGTCCCATAAATAGCGCAATTTTGCTTTCTTTCTTCTACTAACAGCTCAGTTGTCTACTATATGTCATAGTAAATGTCAAAACACTCTTGGTTTGCACTCAAAAATGATATGGGGGGCACACAGAGGCCCTCAAGAACCCGAAAGTGGCTCTTATAAAAATGGGGTGTAGGGAACAAAATGCGATAAAAGATACACCCAGAGCCGGCAACAAGAGATATAGAAGTTTAGTATGTGAAAAGGTTATTCTGAGCCTGAAAGCCGAATAAAAAACTCTTCATGTCAATTTTTCGCAGAAAAAAACAAACAAACAAACAAACAAAAAACTTTAAACGCGTTTTTCTCAAAACCCTCTTTTTTTTTTTTTTGACACATTTTTCTATCTTCTTTTTCGTTTCGAAACGGACTCAAACCAACTTTGGTATGCATCATTGTCACCACAAAACCTAAAGCGTTATGTATGCGCGTTAAATTCGCTTGGTACGTTTTTGAGTAAATTGGGGTTTTATTTTGAAAGAAAACGGCGAAATTTGAATTTTCGCTACGTGGTATTTTCAAAAATTTATAGAAAGCTTTGTATTGCATGGAATGTAATACAAATATGCAATTTTTTAGATATTATATCAAACAGTGTATTCACTGAGTTTTATCAAGTTTGGTTGAAATTCAGCGGAGGAGACAGATTTTGAAATTCGTCAATTTAGGGACGCCAAAATCCAAGATGGCGGCGCTGCCATGGCAACCGTATGAAAAAGTCAACTTATTTTTTACTGTTTTCTCTAATTTGAACATGGTGAATACGATGAAAAAGTTTTAAAAAAACTTACCTTTTATAATATATATATAAAAAAAATCACCTCCAGGACGCCCCCCTTAAAAATATTTACAGATTCAAGGTTCTTCCCAGTCGACAGTAACATCCTCCTCCCCTTCCCACCCGTTTGTCGTTTTCCTAGCTGAAAAAAATCGTGCAGGCAGGAAAAGGCGTATTCAGAGGGAGGAAAGTTGCGTGCATAGCTGATTGAAACAGGCAGGGGCCGCGCGGCTTAACCACTGTTGAAAACACAAGTAATGTGCATATCCACTTTCTACAACAACCTCATGTCATGAAAAGGCAGACCTTTTCAGAAATACGAAAACTCGTATACTGAATTCTTTTTGACAAAAGACAAATTTCATAACCCGTTCAGTGCTCTCTTTATTGCATTAAGATTTTTTTTAAAGATTAAATTGTAACTATGTCCTTCATTACAAAGGTTGCTTCTACATGTAGACAACAACTTTTATACATACCGGTATATAACAGTCAAGAATGCAGGCATATGTGGCATAATAAGCCTTTGTAAGCTATGGTGGCGATAAATGCAAAGAGGTCATTCTGTGACACATTACGCTGAAGTTACGAACAGCTTGTAAATTTTCAGTTCGCGACCTCAGTTCTCTGTTGCCCTATCTCCATTTTTTCACATTTAGAGATAACCCATTTTTTATGTTTAGCCACTGCTTTTGCACATAGGAGACAGGTACAAAATAATTTTCATAAACTACCTGTTTGGACAAGTGATCTGTGAAATAATTACATTATAGGTAGATTTACTATACCTTTTTCATGATATTATATCTCCAAATAGGCCAAATGTGGAGAGAGCACCAAAGATCTGAGCTGGCGAGTTGGTAGTGAAATCTAGTACGATTCAACTTCTGACCTCAGATACTTTCAGTCTACTAGCAAATACAACACAAACGGATTCTTAAGGCCCTTAGGTGTATGTTAGTACAGAGAGGCTTTAGTCAGGTTTATTTATTTATTTATGTATTTATTTATTTATTTATTTATTTATATAAGGTACATAAGCTGTACAGAATCCGTCAATGCAAGTTAAAAATGATAACTAATTGTCTCTTTAATATTCAGTTAACAATAATAATACTGACCATTAAGCAGTGTAAATGGGATATCAGTGGACATATAACAGGCTGACTGATCCAGCCAATGATTTTGCAGTATAGTTAATTTATGACCACACTGTCATTAAGGAAACATGATATGACGATAGAGACACAAATCGAATGTTGGTCAAAATTTTGCATCTCTCCCTGTCACTCAGTTTCACATCTATTTGAGTAACCCCATGTGTAAAACATCATGTAATTGAGATTTTCAGAAAATGGAATTGTTTCCCTCGTTTATTATTTGATAATCTGAGAACTTAGTCCGAACATTTTACACGTAGTCAGTATGAAGTGCTTTGACAGTTTTTTTTTTTATAATAGTTTGGTGTGTCTTGTGACAAACAGGTGCATTTTTTAAACTAACTACTTTTTGAATGAGGGATATTAAATAAGAGGGAAATGGGCCCGTGGGTGCTTTTAGAGAGGACATAATTTACAGATCAGGATCTCGATTTCACTTTGGCCTGAGGTTTTTACTAGTGTTGTAGAGACTGACCTTGGATCATCGTAATGGCGGCGGTCTAATGGACATACTGAGCTTGCAGAAACTGCGAATTTGACTCTGCTTGTGCTTAAACCGTGGACATACTTTTAATAGGCCTTCTTCACGGGGCGGTCGGTGGTCCCTAACCATAGAGAACTTGGACTGTCTCATCCTAAAACCCACCATCCCAGCCTATTCTAGTGACGGTAGCCGGCCCTGTCTTTTTTATAGAATGTAACCCAATCCAACGTTTAGAGATTCTGGGCCTGGGCGATTTGTCGGTTATGTGAAAATTACTAGACAATATTAATCTTATCTTATTGTAGGTTTACCGGCAATTAGAGGTAAGGGATGATTGGACAAAAATGTGGACAGGCGACAAGGAGGAAAGCGGGGAAAAAGACCAAACTAGTGAAGTGAAAATTTAACTCTACACAGTTTGATAATGCATGCGATTTTGAGTAGCCCCCTTTTTCTAGATTTTATCACAGACTTACAAAGTGATTAGTGCTTCATTTGTTTTTACCGAATTTTTATAGGACTGAAAGTACATCTGCTAGAAATGATGCAGTGCCAACAATGATTGACACTTGTCCTGCACAGATACTATTGACAAACAAACGTGTTTTGCAGCAAGCTAAACAAAATAACAATAAAAATCAATACACAACCTGCCTGTTCCAGATTGTTCTGACTCCAGCATTGAAAGGGCCTGAATGCACATTGTTATTCTCGTTCTTGAACCTTTCATGTCTGTCTCTCGAGGGCACTGAGATTTGTTGTTGTTTTATTTTTAACAAAAATATAAAGAAAAAGATGACACGGATAGACGACACTAAAAACAAATGTGCTTATTAAAGAACGAAAAGGGGTGGACATTCCTCAAGATGATCTGTTATGATGGAACCTCGACCTAGAGACTCTATCAAAGATTGAAAGTGAAGTTTAAACAATTAAATTAAACTTTAAACAGCAATAATGCACTGTTCTGATGATCTAAGTGTGTTTCGCTATCTTCTTGTATTTTTATAGTTTCCAAGAGCAGATATTTAAGCCTTTACATCTACCACATCTAACACCAGAAAAATAGGAAATCTTGTTAGTTAATGTTGACCTGTATTAAATCCCTTTTTTCTTTCATATATATATATATATATATATATATATTTCTTTTTTTTTTGCCATGGCTCCTCATTCGTTTCCCGTCACACATTTGAAACTCAAATAATTTGACATAATTATTTTTTTCTGTACTGTTTTGTTTCAAATCATCTTGTTTTCTTTCCTCCCTTGTTACTTCCTGGCCATCTCTCTTTTAATTGATGTATGGATGATTGGCCGCCGTAATTCCATTTCACACTCTCGTTCTATCTACCGACATTTAGCATTTGCATGTTTCTTTCCCTTTTTTTTTTTTACTTATTTATTTATTTATCTATGTAATTATTTATTTATTATCTTTTCTGCCGTCTCGTCAAAACACTGCTATTATTATTTCCCAGTCTTCGAACTTTAAGCGACTTTAACCCTTCTAAGTCTGGCACTCATCGCCAACAGTTTTAGTTGAAATTTTCCTACCGAGCTCCTGTTTCTAGTCTGTTTTACGCGATACGCAGGTTAAAAATTCCTTGGCAGGCCAAACTTAATAAAGAGTAAGACGATTGTTGCTGAAGAACTTCCAAATTCCAAATTTCTACACAGATATTATCAGCAATAACAGGCAGTCTCTTAAAACCGAGATAATCCTACTTTCTGAGAATAGAAAGGCTTAAGAAAAACAAACTTTTTTGCACATACCTTTACTGTTCCCCTGATGGCCTTATCGTAGACAAAACCTGTAAAATGTAGGATCAGATAGAAAACAGATCTTTTGCTTTTATGGATAATAAAATACTAGGCTTAATTAGAAGAATACGGAAAAAAAGGTCTGTCCCCGATGGCGCTCGTTTCGCAAATAACACATCTATATAAGATTGCCGCAAGTCCCACCCACCCCGGTTGTCTCTTTCTTTACATGCCTAACTAGAGTGGCAGTGCAGTGGCGGAGTATCCATATCGCGATACAAACTTCTTTACAACTGTTTCAAAAGATTTGTGCTGGCGGTGGTTCGCTGCCGTCAGTGTAATGTTTGTTAGGCCAGGTCATTCTCAACATTCCATGATGATCTTCTCTCTTTCTCTATCTCTCTCTCTCTCTCATTGCTCCTGTCTTCTGTCCTTCTCTCATTCCTCTCTTGGTTATCTTTGTACTTGACCAGTTGTTTTGGCGTGTAAACGTATCTTAGATGTTACGCACAACATAGCTGTGGTGGTGCTGATGTGCCGTTTATCTCAACACAAACAAACAAACAATTATGTTAGAGCAAACTGATAAACAAACTTTAACACAGTTCTACATTTTTCCTTATGCCCAAGATTATGAGAGCAAAAGAAAATACATAATATGAACGTATCAATGGGCTGGGGCTTAGGCCTCCTTATACCAGTCCGAACACCCGCGGTAAGCATTGGAGGCTGACTGTTAACATCACCAGACTTAAAACACCGTTTAAAAGAAAATCAGTAACACGAGGCCTTAACAAAATTGTATTCAAACAAATCATAACTTGACAAAACTGAGACACAAATTAAATTAAACAGATCAATGACATGAAAACATTCATCGGATTCAAATGTGAGAAATATGTCAGACATTTATAACAATAGCCAAATTAAGAAAAGGCCGCCAAATCTGTGAGCACCATGCACGCTGAGTTCAACAAGAGTCACACGATTTGAGTTTCGCTCTCCGAAGTTTCGTCGTCTCAGAATGAAAGTGTCCCAACTATGTTATAAAGTTGTTCCAGTTTAAACAGTTTAATTCTAAGGCCACGATTTATTGCCAGCCTCCAACTGAATGGTCATAGTTTTTATAAGCTTTTCAACCTCCTGTAGTGGTGGTTATCTCAGCTGTCCACAACCGTAGTCAAAAAAAACGTAACACTATTGTGTCATGTGTTGCAATGCCTCCAACTGGATCCGGTTACCTGGCCTGTTTTTAGGGACGCCTAGGCTAGGGATGAAGGGAAGAAAGGAAGTATGAGGGAAAGATTGACAAGTTACTGAAGGAGAGTGGGTTTGACACCATGGAGACATCAGTGATTGTAAGATAGCTGTTGTAAGGCCGGGTATAAATTATGGATTTAAAAAAAAGGACTGGGGGGGGGGGGGAGAGAATTGGGTTTTTGCTACAAAAAAAAAAAAAGAAAATCATTTTGCGGCTTTTGTTTGTTCCTAAAAGTTATGCCTTTTGCGAATATAAAAATGGCATAAACAAGGTGATATGTCCATTCTAAGGCCTTGAAAGGGTAGTCATTCAATGGTTGAGGAATATCTCATGCAGTTCTTGGCTCAATCGGGGCTCGATATTCAATGACAGATCTACAATATTTCCCGTTGTAAGGGCAAATGGGTGCAAAAAAGACTTGGCTATGATCTCCGCCACCAATATCGGGAGCTCCAGTCCCTGCAAAGGACACTGGCTGACCCTTGGAGACGCTGACCACACCGAAAATCAGCGAAATTGTTCACCAGAACCTCTTAAATGAAGTTCCCACAGCCGTATGAGAACATAATTTGGCCCATTCCTGCCGTCCCAGGGCAGACGAGTGCACTGTCAGTTACATCAAGGGTCAAGCCACTTTTATTTCTAACCAAAGAAGATATGGCGGCCGTATGTTGGCTTCCCAAGACACTGAAAGTGTTCCATGGCTGGCGTTAGTGATATGGGTAAGGGGTAGGTCATAGAAATCACTGAGAAAACTTTAGGACGTAGAACAATAATTATGGTTTTAGTTTGAAAAGAAAAATGCAAAAGAAAATGAAGGAGAGATTTTGTCTTTTGATAGAACCTGTTGGAACTTCCAGTGTTCTGATTATCTCCTTGTATCCATAGCTGCCAGAGGTCCCGAGTTTTAGTCTATTCTAATGACGGGGCAAATTTTCTGGTGGAGTGAAACGATGTTTGTGGGGGTCCTGTCTTTACTGGTTTGTCATCTGTGGGACACACATGAAGAGAAAAGATGCTGAAAAGGGTTAATGATTATCAGAGTCTGTGTGCTACGTCAGAAAAGGATCACTGCAAGAAGAAGAGGACAGTGTTTGTCAACATTACATCAAGTACAGACCACAGATTGTCAAAATTAGGCTGATAGGCATAAGATGGGGGTCTAATAAGCCGCTGTCTCTTTGTCTGATCCAGATTAATCAATATTTCATTAATTGCTCATACTAGGGTGAACAAACAGCCATCTAAATATCCACCATCTCTCCAGCTTGTGAAAAACTGTCTCTTTCATCCATTTATTAATCTATTCATCATTTTCCCTTCCTTTGCTCTCCAAGCAACCCATACATACGTTGTTTGTTTGTTGTTGTTGTTGCTTTTTTTGTGCCAAGACCATTTTCCAGTAAACTATGTTTATGGGGGTTCTGTTTTAGTCTCACACTAGACATACAGACAATTATAGAACCTTGTGTGTTAAAGGGGAGGGGGGGGGATGTGGATCTTCGGAGTAATTTTTCGAATGCTTGAACTGGGGATTTTTTATGCTAGAAACTCGGATTCACCATATCCAAATTAGAGGAAAAGTGTGGAAAGACACACATATATATATATATTGTATTGCATCCGGTTGCCATGACAAGGGCGCTATTTTCGATTTTGTGTTTTGAAAAGTAACTATTTTTAGAGTACTGAATAGATATTGAATAGAATAGTGTAAACCTTTGTACATGAATAAAATAAACCTATTTAAAAGATAACATGCATTCGTCTTTTGTTTATATACCAGAAAATACATTTTTTAAAAATAAAATATGTATATTGACAGATGTGAATTTTTCTTAATTTTCTACCAAATAAACGCACGCCTCGGAGGATGTATATTCCAAATTTCAAGGCAGGCGGCTGAGAAATAAAAATAGGGAGAAAAAGTGAAGAAATCACTCATATTGAGAACATGGCAACTGAATTTTCATAATCTCTTTATACAGTAACTTACTGGTACCATGCTGGTGCCGTTTTGGGGCATAAAGCATGATGTTTCTATTCCCATCCGTTGTTTGTCTGGTATGAGAAGAGTTCAAACTGTGTAAAAATAGCAAAAACCCATTTTGGATACTTTAGTCCCAAAATCTTATTTTCAGAAACAGGACCCCCCCCCCCCCCTTCCCAGTTTAAAGGCACATCAGCATAATAATAAATATAGGCTCACAGCGGCCTGACAGGCTTGTCGATCTGGCTTCAGTTTTACCCCGGTGTATATGTTTTTACGGCAGCACCTCCTATATTTTTTTATTTAACTGACCCAATTCCAGTTCAAATTATTTGACTAACTTAATCCATGGATGTTTCTTTTCTTAGCACTTTGACTTCCTTTTTTCGACCGATATTGTGATCAGCGACTGGCCTATTCTGTAGTAAATTTCATAGGCCTTCCTTTAGTACCCGTTTACATCTATTACCGCTTATTTATATATTTATTTTTCAGCAATTTAATCATATATAGAACTTTACTGTTGGGAGGGCATCAAGCTCTAAATGTATGACAAATAGCAGGCCAAGCTGTCTTTTGCACATCTTCGATGTCAGGTCAGTCATTCTCATTCCTTTCCACTATTCTACACTCATGTATGGCGGTCTAGGATTTGGGATGTAAGGGTTAGGATTAGGGTAAAGATATTCTCTTTTAAACGACGCCTTTTGACTTATCCACTCCCATTTAACGTAATTCTGCATCTGTTAACAACAATGATGTTTACACGTTTTTCAGTGAGCGATTGTATATAATATATATAGATTCTATCAATGGCCTACAGCGAGGTCAGGTGAAGCGGCCCGCTTAGAATAACAGACCGCCGCCATCTTTTGGGCAAGTCGATCGATCTACTAATGCTGACCTTTGACACAGATTTCTAGTTCCACGAAAAGAAAGCCGTCATGGTGCAGAACTGTTGCGTTGTCAATTGCTCCAACAGAGCATCAAAGCATTCTGTATTCACTTTCCCTTCCTAAGCAGATCTAGATCTATATTTCAATAGGCCTACATTATTTCATCTGACTCTAGATCTAGATCTGTTGAGAAACCAAGTCTGTCTGTCTGTCTCTCTCTCGTTCCATTTCTTTTTCTTATACCTCCCTCTCCCATCTCTCCTTCATTTACCTTTTTCTTTCTTCTCTCCCCGCCTCTACACCACTCCTTTCTCTCCATCTCTCCCCTTCTCTCCGTCTTTCTCTCTTTCTTCTTCTCTCCATCTCCCTCTCTCTCTCTCTCTCTGACTCTCTCCCTCACTCTCTTCTCTAACTCACTGACTCACTGACTCACTGACTCACTCACTCACTCACTCACTCACTCACTCACTCACTCACTCACTCTCCCTCTCTCTCTCTCCTCAATCTGATTGTATACAGACACCATTAAGGTGGAAATCCATAGGCACGGAAACTGAACGGCAGCGGAACGGCAACGGGAAAAAATGTGCGGTATCGCAAG
>JBCAUA010020757.1:0-12719 GCA_038406235.1 Peronia verruculata | reverse complement strand
GAGGGAACAGGTAGACAAAGGAGTGGAAGTGATGGTTGATGTATGACTGCATAATCAGACCACGTTGTTGACTAACCTGTAACCATTTCTTTGATTGACAACACGTGGGACAGCACTTGTGATTGTCTTTGTGGACGTGCAGGTGTAAGTTTAGCCTCCTGACTGGTCAGCTGTTTTGCTCCTTCGGTTGGTCTGTAAACACTGGAGTCACTTGTGCGATTATTTGTGGGGTGGTATAGCAATATCATGTTTTCAGCATGGATACTGTTAATGTAAAAACTCACACGGCATTTAAAGGCTGGGCAGTATTGATGTAACTATATGCTAAAAAGATCAGGAATTGCTACATCCAATTATAACACACACAGGCTGTACTTATACGCATAGATAAATCTTTAACTAACGGTAACGATCAACCAGTCATAGTAATGTAGTGAAGACAATCTGTGGTCAGACAGCTTGCGAGACTTTTTAATTCGCCTAAGAACCCATCCGCCTAAGAGCCCGTTCTAAGGCGGAGACCACTGTATTGGGAGAAGAGATAATTAAATCCTTTCTGAGCTTTAAATGTTTAGCAAGTACTATGCTGGTGCAATTTAGCTGTAATCGTGCCATCAAAGCCAACCCTTGAGATCAGAGGCATCACAGATGTTGCAAACTCTAGGGTTGGAAAGTAAAAGCATTGGGACACAATCATAAGCTTGAAATTGTTGAAAGGAATGAAAGTTCCCTTCATGCTGAAATTTTGTATCAGGCTACACTGTCATTCTGAGTGCTGGAGAGTGTTAGAAAACATCATCAGACTGACATATACAAAGGATTTATTGATTATCTTCATGGTGAAAATCTTTTTCATGGGACATTTTTTTTCAGGGCTGGAAAGTATAACTATTGAAATACAACCATGAGATTAAAACATACAAAAATTTCATCAGCTATAATCCTGGTGAAAATCAGTCTCGAACACCAATTCATTCTGAAGACAGTAAAGTAACAATATTGAAATAGGATCATGGGAAGAGAATACACATTGGATTGACTAATTATGTTGAAGGTTTCTCCCTAGGGAACATCATTGGAGTGTTTTCCAGAGCTAGGAAATTATCTCTACAGTTATTTACTTTACTTGGTGATAATTCTCCACAGCATCAACAGTCACGGGCCCTCTAGATTATTGCCCCTTGCCTGTGGGCTATTTCAAACATTTACGGAAGTCCAGAAGCAAGTCACATCTCTCTTTCAGCTCCCTTTTTGTCTTTTTTTTTTTCATTCAGTACACAAACCTGTATTCTGTCTGTACGCTATCTGGCAATTTCTCTTTTATATGTTTTTGATAATCCAGAGCATGATTGATATGACCATAACCCAGATATCCTGGAAATAACAGTTGATGGAATAATATATAACCATTATTTCTGTGGTGTGACATAGGCCTGTTAAGTAAAAAATAAAATCCAATCAATCAGTCAATCAATCAATCAATCAGTCAATCAATCAGTCAATCAATCAATCAGTTAATCAGCCAACCTCATTGTACTCCATCAAAAGAGTACAAGTCATGATCAGGATACAATCTTATAATTCAGCATTTGTTGGTATATGAGGTCATCAATTTGCAATCAAAGATTTAATTTTCTATCCCAGTTTGAAATGTTTTCTATAGATGGCAATAACTCATTTGTTTAAAGAGTAATTTGTTTCTATTGGAAAGAAAATCAATCACTTCAAGAGTTGCCCAACCTGCATGTTTCCTGCAAGCACAATAAAAGTAATGTAACTTTGTATCATTATATGGAATTTATTCAGTCAAGTATTTTGTGAGTGAATACCATTTATTCCTTTCCTTTGCCCACCAATTTCAAGAATTTTTCTGTGGCAAAAAATATCAGATAATTCCACGTAAAATTCTCATCAGATATATATATATATATATATATATTTCCTGAAATTCCTCATAGAACTCCTTATTATTTTCAAACTGAACAATGATGCAAAATGCTTTCCTTTTTATTTATTTCTTAATGCTCATCATGCATACCATTTTTTTTGTTGTTGTTGTTGTTGTAACGAAGTCATAATACATTATTTCAGACATTTATTTTGTTTCAGCTCACAGTATGGCAAATATCTGACTTTATTCATCAATACACTGTCCTCTGTTGCCATAATTAAATCTATATTGAACATTGCTGAATGTTTCATTTTTGGATATTGGCAGCCTCATTCTTAGCTCGAGTGTTATAGTACAAACAAATTTACAGCTGCAGAATTTTATTTGTAATCAAATTATTCACCTGTCTAGCTCTTAGAACTAATGTTGATGCAATGTAAAAGATGTGCAGACAGACTGTTAGTAAATGAAGGATGCATTAATTTCTCATGAGAGCTAACAGTACTTGTAGTGACAACTCATAAAACAACACCTATTAATATTCACATATCTTTAGTAGATGCAAATGTCATAATTATATAAAGGCATTCTGAGTTTTTGGTAAAAGGGAATTAATTATGGAAGGGACAAAGAGTCATACTAGATCAGATATTTACAGCACTAAGCAGTATCACTAAAGATTCTTAAAAAACTAATGTAATACTGAACTCAGAGGGACTCGATTCTTTTTGTATGCAGTTTTTCAGTGGCAGTCAAAGATAAAATTAGAGGCATGTTGTAAAGTATACACAGCCCGGGGAGATACTATTCCATAAACAGTAATATCAAGAAATTCAGAGTTAGCATCAGACTCTACAACATTTGAGGCTTATTTTCAGTGAGAATCACTTTATAAGTTGTGATTTTTTATTCATTTATTTCTATATTTATTATTTATTGATGGATTAATTTTATTTGTTTCATTATTATTATTTTATTTATTTATATTATTATTCATTCATTTCTTTATTCATTTATTTGTAACTCAACTTGTTGCTATGTCCATCACTTTTGTTATTTTTTTTTATACCTAGGAGTGCGCTTCAACTCTCGAGTGAGCTTTGATGGTAAAACTTAGCATTATTATGAAATGCTTTTCATTCCCCCATCCCCTAAGTTTCTAATTCATACTTTTTTGTTTTTTGGGAGATAATTTATCCCAGTGAAGCATGATATACTTTACTTGGGAATGATACTTTTTTTTTTACTGAAACAAACAAGCTATGGCAGAACATACATAATTATTATGTCACCTGCTTTTTTGCATATGGTATTTTTATTAATTAGTGCAATTTTTTTGTCTATTAAGGCAAGTGGGAATGTTAATTTGCTTGATTACAAAGGTGATAATGCTAAAAATAACAGTGCATTTTTATCATGTATTTAAAGCAAGCTATGCTTCTTAACAAATGTATCGGTTATCTGCTATCTGTCGAAAGACAAACGTTTTCGTATTTGAAAATAAACTTTCTTGCGCATGAATGACAGTCCTGTACATGTATATTGTCATTCACAATCCTGAATAGAAGATTTAAAAAAGCAAATAAAAAAAAAAGAAAGAGAGAAAAAAATAAGAAAAATAGAAAATGACAGTTTCTTGTACTCACTTAGAGTCAGTCCTTTAATGCCTATAGCTTATGGTCATAATGAGAAATTTATTTTGTCACAGTCGAAATGTACATGCCTGTTGATTGGTTGTCTCTTTGTTGCTCTCAACGAATCAGTGAATCTATGAAATTGCTGTTTTGTTTTGTTTTTGTCTTGTTTCTTGTTTTGAAATGACCTCTTGCTTTTGCATTTTGCATTTAATTTTATATATCAATTGATCTACCGTTATTCTTTGCAGCTGTGATCTTTCTCATATGTTGCTTACGCTTAAACATCATTAATCTGCAATGGGGGTGGAGTCTTGTGATTAAAAAAAAAATGAAGTTTATGTCTGTTTTGTTCTGTTAACCATTGGTGTTATTTTTCTATTGTTTATGATGTCAGACCGCCTGCGATTTATTGTTGTTTTTTGATTCAGTAGTTTCATGAGCTTTATATGACTAAAATAATGTGTAGGTTAAAAACGAGTTGCCGACAGCACCCAGGGAGAAGGCAACATACTACATGTACAAGTTCCGGTTCAGTTAAATGTTACACGACCTGATCATTCTGTTGGCAGTCATTGTTCAATGTCTCTTGAAAGATTTTTTGGCAGAGGTTACACTGTTTTGAAGACAAGGACTCTGCCCGTGATCAGTCATAATTATACGATCTTATTAAAGAGCGAAGAAGAATGTAAATGCTATCATCGAAAGTTTTCACCGGGAAACCAGACTGTACAGTGGGTTCCTCACCCAAGCAGTCGAATTTTGTTGTTTTATGTTGTTTTATTCCATTATCATTTTGTTAGCAATAAATGAGTAAATGATCAGTGCGATCCTTGCCAGAATTGTTTTTCAGCTCTGTGCCATAATGTTGGCCCCACATTACTCCGTGCTATTTTTGTTGACTTTGTATAACAGATTCATTTTATTTCCTTTCACCACTTCAATCCCAAATTCCAACACACACCCGTACTACAGCCGTGCAGCACATTAGATACATCTTTTTGTGACAGAGTTTTACTACATCTGCAAAGTTTTCAGATGTTCGTGTACTGTTCGAAGACCATAACTCAGCAATGCCTCCATGATTCAGACTAATCACACCCTTATCTTCCAATATAACGCAGCTTTGATCATGTTATTCTGTTTTAGGCTACTGTTCCCACATACCGCGTGTCCCTCTAACGTACTTGATCTGAAAGCCCTGTCCATGACAATCATCGTCTCACGCATTTAAATAATTATCCCTATTGATGGCATAATATTTGAGGACACTGTCTTGCATGATGTCATGTACAACAAAAAAGTTTGTAAGCTTTGATTTAAAAGTGAGGTCGGAGTATTTATAGATCTGCATTTTTGGACAGAAAGTGTTTTCTTAGGGTACGATAGCAGCAGCCCCATTGGCAGAGTTTGGGCTGCAGACAGATCCTAACTATACCCTGTATACCGGTAAATCAAGAGCCCGATTCGGGTGTCCTTGGTTAATTGCCTTTCTAATCGTTTATGGAATTGGGCCAGCGCAAAGGCGCCTGAAACGACACGACCTGTAACGGTATCAGCCGGACAAGGCGAGTAATCTCCGAGGTGTCGGTGCCAAAATCACGATTGAAACTAAGCCACTGGTTTTACGCAAGTCTGGCTTTGTGCCTCATTAGACTGCCTTCATGTGGTCCACGAAGGTTATTCTTCCGCTCCTTTTTCTTTGTCCTTTACTCTGTTAGATAGATATTCTAGCCAGATATTCATATTAAACTTGAACTTCTAAGCTTAGCTATATTTACCGCCTATGTATGTCTTTACGAAGGCCTAAGTCTGAAGTCATAATGGCTCCTCTGACGATTTGTGTACATGTACCAGTCTTCTCCATTTGTGGCCCAGGATATGAGTCTCTACAAATGCTTTTGTCAACCCAAACCTGGATGAGATGTTGCATTTCATTTTTTTCTTCTGCGTACTTTCTGTCCGCTTCCTTCCGAAAGTTGATGTACACAGCACATTGTATTATAAACCACGAGAACTGCGTGGTTTACAGTCACTGTGATTGAAGTCTTGGACAGAAATCTTCACATTGGAATGTGTAGACGAGGAAGAGAGAACGATGAGAAAAAGAGAAAGATAAGAGATCGAAATGAATAAATGCATAGAGAGAAAGAGGAAAAGCAAACAAGAAATGAAAAATGAAAGAAAGACAGAACGAAAGAAAGAAGCGAGCAATAAGAAAAGAGAAAAGTGGAGAAAGAAGGATAGATAGAAGAAACTTAGAAAGAACGAAAGAAGAGAAAAGAAACATAAATGTAGTATGAAAAAAAAAAATCTGAAAAAAAAAAAAAAGAAAACTTTTCTGTCGCAGCCAGTTTATCTTCTCCGGAGAGATTAAAAGCAAATCAATTTTGGAATATTGAAAGTGTGAGGCTGCTCTCATGTTTCGAGTATAAATCACGCACTACTAGCAGGTGCAATAAATAATCGCTATCGTTCTCCCTCCATTTTGCCCTTTTTGTTCACTGTTTTATTTCCCGTATACATGTATATAGTTTTCTCTTTCATGAACTTCAGAGCTCTGGGGCTTGACAGATAAAGTTGTCACCGTCTTCTCGTGAAAAGAGCAGTGGTGTTTTTTTTATTCGATTGCTATCTGGCGTTAACAGACAGATTTTTATTTATTTATTTTTGTTAATTAAAGTATGTGAAACTGTACTGGTATCGAATATTTGATTGCGTCGGATCCAGGGTCTTTAAATTTACAGGGAAGGGGGGGGGGCACTGGAACAAAACAAAAGAAGAAACAAAAAACTATTGAATCATTGATATAACCGCCCTCGGGTGATCAAAAGGTAATACAGAGCCACTGCAGAAATAAAGTGATTGACCCTAAATGCATGGCATGATTTTTTCGTTAGCTGTCAAGATATTCTTATTATCTTTTGCTTTTAATGCAAGCCGTATGCTGAGCGTTTATTAATAATGAAGAACCTCAAGTAGTACACGTTTTTCACAAAGCAAGCGATGTGAATCAAACAATGTTTTGCAAATCAGGCACATGTATATGACTGCGATAAATTCTAACAAAATAACACGTTGAGTTATGTCATTGTTGGGACATATACTGAAAGGCACAAATATATATATATTTTTTGTGTGAAACCGCATACAACAGTATCAAATTTTAATGTATTTAGCGAATGAATGAGGGAATGATTGAGTGAAAGAATGACTGATTTTGCAATCAGATTTTTGTGTTCTACTGCGATGAACGGATTCGAAAAGACGCAATGTGGACATGAGCAGGTTTAACTTGTCACAATATGATCACTACGATAACTAGAATAGTGGAAACGTTTGGCAGCAGCTTGACTGTTAAGAAAGAAGATATTGGGGTGGAATATACCTGTACCTGTCTCTTCTATTCCATCTTAAAAACAATCAGAACAGATAGGATTACCAGCTTGGCAAATGTAGGCAACAACACGCAACAAACAAACAAAGTGGTGTTGCAGACAGGATTACCAGCTTGGCATATTTAGACGCAGCTTAGAAGAAGTAAACAGACAAACAAAGTGGTGTAGCTGATCGGACATATCAAGCAGTTATCAGACTGGAAGAAAAATTGAGCAAATTGTATAAAATTAGACCAAGTTACTGCTACGGTCACTAGTGACTGAGTAGAGAGCTGTTGTGAGAAGGAGGAAAGAACTACATGCCTATTGTGACTGTCCCTAAAATGTATATAGAAGTTTTCAATTATAGCTCCCATAATTTGAAGTTCTCCCTATGAAATGTTTCTCAAAGCTTGCAGCATGTCGGTGGACTAGTGGTTGGGCCGTCGCCCTCGTTTTCAGAAGTTCCTGGTTTAGAATCCTAGAAGGACTTTGGGGTTTGGTCAGTCTGTGCGAGAGATAATTTACACACACTTCCTGACTCCACCCATAACTACAGTTGATCCTCGATTTAGCCAGAGAATGTTTATAGACAGAGACGGATTTTAGCTCCTCACAGGCAGCTGCCTCATAGGTCTCCCAGGAATTTAAAGTGGAACAGAGAGTCTACACTGGGTCTGTCGGCATAATAATAGATGGTATAGCGTTTGAGGCCTAGATTGTATGTAAATGAACGCTTTAAAGGCTTGAAGTTAAACGCCATCTCTATTATTATTTATTATCAGTAGGCCCACAAATTTGATCACCAGTGACAGCTTCGTCGATATGAACCTAAAACTCGATGTTCCCTTATCAGCACATATTTAGACACAGCGATCGATAGTCATTCAATAGCGGTACTAAATGGACTTGTTCAGAGCAAGAGAGAGAGAGAGAGAGAGAGAGAGAGAGAGAGAAAAAAAAGGGGGGAGTAACATTTCCCCGCCTTTTAGTTGAAAAGTGGGCGATATTTTGCGTCATACTTTTCAATACTTTTTCCTTCCAATTTTAGTGTGCATATGGGTGACTAGATCCCTCGTCCACCGGAGATTCAGAACGGGTCCATTAGAGCAGTTTCATCGTCTAGGGCTATTTGTTTGGTCTTCTTATCATACTAGTATGAGTACCAAAGACACATTGTATCCTCAGGACATTGAATGGGGTAAAAGTTGGAAGGGCAAGGGTAAGTGGGTAGAGATGCTACACTCACTCACTCACCACTCACTCACTCACTCACTCACTCACTCACTCACTCACTCACTCACTCACTCACTCACTCACTCACTCACTCACTCACCCGTTCGCTCTATCATTCTCAGATATCCCATTCTAAAGTCCACATATCATCCGTTTTCCTGATCGATCACCCTGATTGGTATCGTCAATGTATGGGGAAGACCAAAACTGACATGTACTTGAGTTCTAAATTGAAGTGGCTCATTTTTTTTTATTTGCTCTGAGAACATACTAGATCGAGTAACAATGTCAAATTTTTGCTGTCTTTTAATGTCCGTTCGTGGGAGCTCGACATCTTTCTCATCTTCTTTCTCTTGCGTTACTGTTTGTCTTGAGTTCCGCAAGTGAACATTTTTATGTCCATGCCCACAGAAACAGGCACGTTATTGCCTGAGTTTTTATTTTCATGAGCATGGAGAGGTAATGAATTAGTGATGGCAATCGATATGTCAGCACATTTTTGTCCCTGGTCATAGCTATGACAGTGACAAATTTATTTTTAATTACTGTGCATCCTCTGCATGAAGGACTCAATTAACAGCCAGCGTGAGTCCAATTCTGGTGCAATCTTGACATGGACATAATGTCGATCAACGGGCTCAGGAGATGGACAGATTGTAATGAGTAAGTGAGTGAGTTGTCGGCACAGAACAGTTTTGTGTCCAACAACTCAGCAATGCTAGGTATCCGCTGCGACACAACTGTCCTGTCCCGACTTTGAGATGTGTCAAGTACAAAGATACTGTACCATGCTCAGCTGGACAGGACAGGAAGCTCAGACTCTGTCCCGAGGAGATGTACGAGGTCACAAAACTGTCGGGACAAAACTGTTCCTGTACTAAGAATTCTCATTATTGTTATTTTTATTATTATTATACTTATTATTATTATTATTATTGTGGTAGTAGTGAGAAATTGATAACCAATTCACCCCACACCAGGACAAACGTAACTTAAGACTATGGAGAAGGACATAATTATAGCGGACAGTGCTAAATCTAATATTCGGCCTCGACCTACTGGACTGGTTGGCTGCATTGTGCCCTTACGATGTGTGTTTGGCTGCTAAGAATAATCACGTCACTATCGCATGCATTGACAGGGACCGTGGGAATGTCCTATCCCACTGAAGGAAACAAGTAATCTTTTGAGGACAGGACGACAATGGAACAGATCCGGACCGTCGCCGGCCAGCTCTGTCACAGCGGGGTACTAGTACTCCAGTCAGTGGAATGCAAGTAAAAAGATGCGCCCGTCACTTCTACGTTACGGTCTACATGTTTGTGTCCTTTCGCACCCGACATGTGCCCATAACTGGTTATAAAAAAAAAAAAAAAGTGTTTGTGTGGAAGTTAAGAATTCGAGCTGGGGTGGGGGTTTAGTGGTGAAGGGATATTTGAAGTGAAATCGGTCGATATATATATCATTTTGTATGGAGGAATTAAAGGAAAAATCTCACAAAGTGGGTAACTCGAAGGGTAAAATGAGCGCTAGACTGCTCTAGTGATGTTGCTGGTAAGGTGGTCGTAGATGAAGTCCCAAGCGATCTGACCAACGATAATTTCAATTAATATGGCGGCTGTATGAGATACTATTGTGACGTCATCAGTCGTCTTGGTTACGCTTTAAAAAATTACAAAAAAAAAAAAAAAAAAGAAAAAACCTCAGACAGATTGCTTTTACTCGATCTTTTTCCCAATTCTCACATTCTATACGCTTAGCACTCTCTGTCACTGTCTCTTCCCGTTGATCACAAATTTGGCCTTCGCTTTTCATGAACACATGATAAAAATGCAGAATAACATTCCACATCTGACCGTAAGTTTTCACTCTACTACTGAGATGACAATCAGAGCTGAGTGAGTACACCCAGGGCGGAACTTGCACGAGTAGGTCAGCTGGGAATTGAATTATCACGATACCATCTCCTCTCCTGTCCCTGGTCTCAAAGGTCGGGCTGAAGGACTCGACATCCATTAACAATTAATTAATGTATTATTGGCATAGCATTGATCCTCACAATGGTGATAGCGAGAGCCAATACACGTCTTGCAGATTTGCTGGGATGACATAACAATATCACAGTCGAGATGAAGAAATGAAAAGCTATGTTTTAAAAAAGTGCCTTATGAGCGCCAAACATTTTAGTTTACTGCATACGTTTTGGATAAAAGATTCCAATTCAAAGCTCGATGAATGAGTCTTCATCAGGGTGGTCCTTGACTCTTGTAAGCTGCATTAATTATTAATTAACTACTTTATAGGTATGAGAGTGTCTTCAGGCTTCAGCAGTTACCTACTTAATAACTATCGCCAAGGTTATTACAATTCATACCCTATAGTTACTATCCTAAGTACAGGATGAGTCTATTTAGAAAAAGTTCTAATCACGGCCGTGCAAGATAATCATGGATTTTCACGGACATATTGGCAGGCTATTTTGCGTGAGTATGAAGGACTTGATAAAAAATTCTAGACGACATCATTCTGTGGCTCAGTCACTTGCTCTTAATATTGATCTTCAGGCTAGTTGTGGTATAATATAATACTGATAATAATAGTTATAATAAAAATGAAAATATTGTTCTTTTTTTAAAAATCAAAGTTACTTTCATCAATATTTTATAGTAATGTGTTGGATTGCCAGACTTGGACCGTTGCCGGTGACTAAGTCAATATTTATATCAAAATAAATAAACAAACCAACAAACAATGATGACTAAATAACTTTTTAAAAAAGTGACTCGCTAGGCGGAGAGCCAAATGTGTCAGTCATTTTAAACCCACTCACATCATCGTTTTCAGAAAAGTCCTGAAGTTCAAGAGGCATTACCAACCAGAAATTAACCCAAAACATCAAACTACAAAACAACAAGAAATTGAATTTGAAGACATCATTAAATATTCTTATTTCTAACAGTGTATTTTCATCATTGTCGTGGGTATCTTCATCTTTATCATGTTATTCTTGAGATGAAAGAGATCAACTCTCAATAAGCATACAATTAAATGAATGTGACAAGTTTTAAGTAGAACTAAAATAGTTGAGGATTAATGTAGCGTGGACTTGATTACATACAAAGCAAAGATCCTCGCGGGGACTTGAGGTAAAATAAGTACGTTCTTGCTCCCACCTGCAGGCGGCGAAAGCCACCCTCGAAGTTCCAGAGATGACATCTCTCCTACTCTCTCCTTGCTCCTGCCTTCTTTCCCGCTCTCTTCCCTCTCTTCTTCTCGACCTGTAAACATATCTTACCGTATTAAGTACAATGTAGCTGAGATCGTGCGGATGTACCGTTAAACCCCAACACAAATAAACAAAACAGAAAAACAAGCACAAAGCAAAGTCAAGGTCAACGGTAAGTACAGGCGTACGCAGACAAATCACATCACAGAAAAATCAAATTAGACTTTGATTTCCTCTGCCATCAACTGAGGAGACTCAGAGCAATTACCACCTCTAGCAATTCCATAAATGTAGATCTAATAGATACTTTACCTTGGGCTGATGTAGATCGTGACTCTTTAATCTATGTGCACGACTAGTCGTAAATGTATGTTACTGTGAAAGAATTACCGTCAGTGGATAAAAACAAAATTATCTTGTTGTATCTTACCTTATCTTAGTTTATATAATCTATCTGGTCTATTTCATCAGTGTCATTTTATTTATTTTATCAATTTTGTCTTCATCCTGTCTTCTCTTGTCTTCTCTTACCTTTTCTTATTTTAGTCATCGTTCTATCGCCCTTTTAGGTGGAGAGCGACAAGGTGAGCTTCCAAATACCTTTAAGACAATATCACTGACATCTGGTTGTTAGGCCTCCATAAAATACTTTCCATAATCTCGCGCCAGCTTCTCTCAGATTATATATATTTTGTAAGTGTTTTTCTGTATTCCAGATCCTTCTCTTCTTGATGAAAATTACGATGTCAAACTCTCACCTTAATTTAAACGAGTGGGCTTTATCTTTTTTTCCATTTATTTTCGGTCGTTGTTGTGGCCATTAAAAAAAAATCTTTCTACAGGGTTTTGAATAGAACAATATTAACTTATATTCCAATATAGGTATCCCCAATAATTTAAAAGAAAGCAGAAAAGAATGCTCTTTGTGAAGGAAGTAACAAAATGAGGAACAAAAATCCCCACTTAATTGAAAGTTACAAGATGGTCCGGCTTTGAAATTTTCCTCTTGTTTAGCACACTTTTCTACAGTTGTACACGAAATTTTCCCTGCACCTGAGACTCTGACAAAGGACTGTGATTTTGTGTACCTGATTATATTATCATGCATGACAGTTTCCTTTCTTTAAATTGGATATTTCCAGATCTTCTTCTTCACCGAGGTTCGTACATGCAAATGAAATAGATTGGAAAAATCTCATTTGAGAGAAAACGAAATTGAAATAATCAACTGGGAATAGATGTCTACTGTGACGATAAAATCAAAGGGAAGGGTTAAGGAGGGGGGGGGGCGCGTCCTGAAATGTGGATTTTGCCCAAAAAATGCGATTTTGAGCTTTTGTTTTCTCTTAAAAGTA